>VSMD01117098.1:0-108101 GCA_008750895.1 Mirza zaza | reverse complement strand
AAAAAAAAAAAAAAGATTTTGTAAAGATCTAATTACATGATCACTGTGTTAGCTGTTTCATACCCTCCTTTATAGGAAGATTTGATGTAGTTTTACCCTTCACATATAATGAGAGAGAGACTTTGCCAAAAGTTGTTTGGTGAACGGAATGGCATGTCTTGGTTCACAGTTAATTGGTGAGCAAGTCCTTATTACTGTGCCTGTGACATTGTACAGTTAAAGCCTCTAGCCAAAGCCAGCATCTGTACAGTGACCAGACTACAAGGAAAGTCTTCAGAATCATCCAGGATCCAAGTAGGGCTATGTTTACCATGGCTAATCTTTTCTGTTCCAACTCATGGGCCTTCTCCATTCAGATCCCAATTCCCTTCCCCATAGCTTCTCCAAGCCTCTCCAGAAATGGAAAGTTATGTCACCCTTAGGGTTTCACTTGCTCAAATACTAGTTGGCATATAAGGAGTTCTATTAATAGATCAACTTTTTTAAGTGAATCATTGAGTAGACGTCACATGTGAATGCTGAGGTCTCTTCTTAATTTCACAGGTGCTTATAAAGCATAGAACTTTTCATTCTCAGTAACTTACCCATGCAATCAATCCTGACAAAATTGCCAAAAGGCCTCTACCCTGAAGAGGATAGGGAGGTACAGAAAGGCGAGCTATCATATAATAATGAATTTGCATTGTTTGAACTAGGTAATTTATATATACTACTTATTCAATTCTTATAAGGAACTAGCAAGGGTAATATACTTGCATTTTATTTTTGGGAGGTTAGAGAAGTGAGTTGCTCTTACATGAAAACACTTCTTTAAATCATACAGCTAGTAAAAGTCAGAAAAAGCATTTAAACTCATGTGTCTTTGGCTATTTCCATTGGGCATCTCTGCCTTTTATATACATAACTGAGAAGCAAATCCATTTTGCCTTCCTTTCTTTTGGGAAAGTGCATTCCAAGTTTCAAATTACTGAGTCATAAGACAATAATTGAAATATTTCACTTCCTTATAATGGGAACTTTTTGTATTAATAACATTGTAAAAACTGAAAGACAATCTGTAAATATTTATTATCTAAATCCAATAAAATTGACAGCACTGATAAAACAATTACTTCACCAATTTGCTGCTGGGTACTACTTGATCCAGAAGATACTCTGAGTTCTTACTGTTCCAAGCACCATGTTATGTTCTGGGAATACAAAGGATTCAATAAGAGATGGAAAGAGAAATAAGTAAAATGTGTATTTAACAATGAGATAGATGCCAAGTAACAACTAATGCATATAAAATGATGTGGACACTGAGAGATGAGGGCTATTCATTCTTCTAGGCCATGGGTTCAAGAAGAGGGGCCATTAGCAATGTCAGAGAGGCTATAGTTAGAAGTAATAATTGAGGTGGATTGTGAATAATGAATACTGTATAAAGCAAAAGAATGGGGAAGATCATTAAACAGAGAGTTTTACCAAACATCAAATGAAGTATGGAAAACCTGGGGCAAAGGGCCAGAAAAACTCACAGCAGGTTGAAGCATGGCAGGTTGCCTGCTGCACCTAGCATGAAGTCTCGCCTGAGGTCGCTGCAATTCATTCTCCAGATCTCTGTTGTAGCAACATAAATTCAGGAAACATTTTCTGAGCCCCAAGACAAGGTCAGGTTCCTCAGGCATATGCTTTTCTAGCTGTGAGCTCCTTCTCACAGCTTTGATCTCTAATTGTGAATAAACATTTGCACAATTTGATTATCTGCCCCCTCTCCCAAATTGGCAGAAAACATAAAAGAAAATCTGGTTTTGCTCTTCATTATATCCCCAGCATCTAGCACACTATCTAACATGTTAGCAGGCATTCAAAAGAAAAAAAAAAAAATCAGATAAATAAATGTTGAAAGAAATCCCAAAGATGAGACCAGTAGGTTAGAACCAGAATGCTAAGGGATCAATGGATAATGGGAACTAGTAAATTTTGTTTATTTACTTTCCATGGAAGAAGAACATAATCAGAGCTATTTTAAAAGGGTACCTTTGGCTGCAATGTGGAGGACTGTTAACTGAGAGTAGAGCCTGCAGGGAAGAAGACCAGTCAAATGAATGTTTCAGTATCCCCCTTAAGAGACAATGAAGAAATAAAGAAATATGGACAAATAGAGAAGGATACAACATATATACACACATATATTTGAATATATATATTCAAATGCCCAGAGTTTGGTAACTGATGGAGGAGTGGCAATGGGAAGAGTCAGTGATGATTATCACTAGTATCCTAGATAGTATCAACGAATATAAAACTTTTTGAAATTTGTTTTTTTATTGTTATTTTCTAAGAGACAGGGTCTTGCTGTGTCACCTGGGCCAGAGTCAATGGCATGCCCACAGCTCATTGCAACCTCAAACTCCTGGGCTCAAGGAATCCTCCTGCCTCATATTTCCAAGTAGCTGGAACTACAGGTGTCTACCACCATGTCTGGCTAAATGTTTATTTTTTTAATTGTTTTTTTGGACAGAGTCTTGCTATTTGTCCAGGCTGGCCTTATACTCCTGGCCTTAAGAGATCCTCCCACCTCACAAAGAGCTGGGATTACAAACATGAGCCACTGTGCCTGGCTAACCTGCTTAAAACTTAAAGAAGAGAAACTGGTTATTTTCAATAGGAACATTGTGATGACAAATGTGTGCCCAGATTCTAGTGCAGCTTGGCTTACATAATTGAAATCATCATATGTATTCAAACAATTCAAAATCAAATCCAAAAACAATTTTCATAAATTGAGAGGGAGTATTTCTTTGTTTTATTTTTGAGTTGCATAAAAATGTTTTTGAATAGGTGATACAAAATAAGAAAAAAAATAACAGAATCAAAGTATACGCAGTAAGATGTGAATCCCTTTCCTAACCCTCTCTCTTAGTCCTCTATGTGTTCTACCAAAGCAACCCCTGTTATCAGTTTCCTGTGACTCCTGAGTAAGAATATTGCTAATCATCCAAGAAAGGTCAAAAGAGAAACTAAGGTGAATTTCTTTCCAAAACTGAGATTTGAAATAGACTTCTAGAAATTGTCCCTGAATATGGATATTAGCAAATAAATTTAAACTATAAATACTTCATAGATTTCTGCTTTATTGTTACTCAGAATTTGAAAGGAAGAAAGGAAGACAGATATCTAGGTGACCTTTTAAACCTAAGGTTCATTTTTCAGTATCACTCAATATTTTATTGAATCATGTAAAGGAAATTCACTGGCAGCTGGAGGATACAGACAAGGGATCCTATGATTAGACTAGACAGTGGTAGGTGCGATGACAGAGGAAGGTATAAGGTCTTATGGACAAAGAGATGATGTTGCTTTCTAGTGCACATTCTCCAGAAACTGAGAGTACCAATGGTCTATCAAGACATCATTTCCCTTATTAGCAAAGAGAGATTTATCATCTTGCCATTTTACTGAGATATTGTTTTCTTATGTCTCTCCTTTAGGTCACTGCCACTCAACCATGTTCAATTTTTATCCACCTTATCTCTACGCTGGTTTCTTTCCATCTCAATTGATCATTCATTTTTCCAGCTCAGAGACTCAGGGCCCCAGCACAGCAGTTCTCCATGTTACAACAGTAAAATTTTCATTTGCTCTGCTGACCAAGTAATCTGGGTCCTTAAAATGTTGTAACTGACGCATTAGAGCACCATCCATTGGAACAGTAACACTAAAATATAGGGATTGTTCAAATATTCATACATCTCATTCACAGTAGTCAGTGTGGCTTTATTTTCATTTACCTCTTTCAGTTTTCCATCACCGTGCAACAAGATAATCAAGAAGAAGCAAGTAGCAGATAGGGCTCATAAAAAGAGCAGAAGTAAAATATATATATATATATATATATATATATATATATATATATATATATATATTAGCCAAGAAAGTGATAATTCAAAATATTTTTTCAAACATAAGTGGAGTAAGAACCTAAAAAATCATCTTTTATATCCAAATTGGTATCTAAGTGAAGTGGTAGCTGGGTGCTTCATGTAGAACTAATTAGAGATCAACCTGATTGTAGACAGTGTCCTTTCTACAGAAGTGACAAGCATTATATTTATATTTTGATAACATTCATACCCAATGAAAAAACACTGGGGAAACATCCTAATAAGGTAATTTGAATTTATTATTTAGATCCCCTAAGTCCATGAATAATATTAACTAAGTTCTAACATTGATTTCACTAGGGTTGCTTTATTCCACTGCCCTCCAGAAATAACTGAGAATATGTTAACGACATCATGGTGGCGGCCCTTTCTCCACCCTGATTTGTATGTGCAACATAGCATTTTTAGACCTCAGGACTAAGTTCAACTCTTTCCATTGCACAGTTGGGGAGAATGAAGTCCAGGAAGGGTAAGAGATTCACCTGATGTCACAAAGCTAGAAAGCAACAGAACCAGAGCTCAAATCCAGCAATGCTGGCTCCAGCTCAGGCCTCTATTTTTGCACTCTTCTACTTGTTTCAAATGAGACTTTAGCAGGAACAGATAGAATACTCAGAATGGTAACCAAAAAGAAATCAATGACAGGACAATTTACATACATGGGGTAGAGATAAGAGAAACACACCCGGAAGGTGAGACCACCAGTGCTAACAGGCAAGGGAGCCTCTGCTTCTTATCTCTACTTCCTGAAGGAATGAGGAGGAGGGACAGGTAACTGAAATCCAAAAAGAAGTGTACTATAGCAAAGGACCTATGGGAACTGTGGCCTTGAGAAGAAACACAACCTCTGATCAGGAGGAAACTAGGGAAATAAAGCCCAAACCTCACCTTTCTCTTGTCCTCCAATCTCCTGCTAGTTTCCCTCATTAGCCTTGCCCAATCAGAAGCCAGAAGGCAAAGGAACTCCACTGGCTGTTCTAAGACCACAGATGGGGAGAAAGGAGATGTGGAGAAAGGAGAAAGGAGGGACAAATGGAAAATATCCAGGACAATATTTCTTAGCCGTGCCAGCCTTTTGCTTTCCAATATTGTCTTCCTTACCATCCCCTACTTTCTCTTTCACTGGGACAGAAATGATCAAGATTAATGAGAGATGATAGCCCATGTAAAAATGCCATCATTTTCCTTAATGGACTTTATCTAAAATTTACTCAAATGTAATAGAATTCTGTAGATGGAGCATAATATGCAACAGATACATTTTGCAAAATTTAAAAATAATTAATCTCAAAAGTAATCATCTCAGTAGTATGACTCATTAGCTGGAAGAAAACAGTAATAATATGTTTTGCGTGCAGAGCAATTTTAATTAATAAGCAGGACATATTTATTCAAAAATTATAATAAGATATCATTATTCTCAGAACATGAACTTTGATGGTAGGTGTTAGCATCCTGTTGAGTTCCAGAGAATGAACTTCTGGATATTAAACATGATTGCTTTGAGGCTTCGAATATATCAGCCTTGTGCAGTCAGCTATTATCTACACTGACAATTGTTTATGGCTACAAATCACCCATGCCTGATGTGATATCCAAAAGTACCTCAGTAAGATATTATGAGCAATATCAGATGTGGGTGGTATAAAAGTCATTTCAGCAATAAAACAGAATTCAAAGAGTTGATTCAATGCAGAGGCATTGCTAATAAAAATAATATAGGTAGAAATCTAAAAAAAAATCATTTTCTTTCAAGTGCAATGCTAAGAAGGGAGTATAAGGATAGGGAAGTTGTCTACAACCTCTGAGCCGCTCACTTTCTTTGATTTAGCACACATCTATGCAGGTGTTAAGAGTGAGTTTAATCTCTTGCGTTTTCAAAATGAGGTGTGAGAGAATCACTCTGCTATAGACAGGAAAGATGATACAAAAGCAGTCTGAATTGAGACAGACTCTTTTAAGGATACTTTAGTTCAAAGGTATAGTTCTATGTGAGTTCAGTGGACCTTCCCACTACCACTGAGACCTAGATCCTGGAGAAAAATCTTGCACTAAAGGCAATAGATGCTATCTTTTCTCCTCATAAGTTTCCCAAAATATAGATTTTAAAAGGCCAAAACATCAGAATAGACTGTCTAACTTGACTTTTAAAAACCACTTGAATTATAGACAAGATTTTAGATTATCTGATGGAAATATTTTCTAAACCACATGAACTGGTGACATATTCTTTTTCCTATGAAAGAAGAAAGAATCAAATGCTCACTAGCTGAACAAAATGCCTGGAGCAAAGTGTCTGTGAGTATACATTTTTAATTTCCTCAGATAAAAACGGTTTTGAGTGAGGGGCTCTCAGAAAAGTACTCTGATGTGCTCCTAATACACCAAGAAATAAAATCTCTCCAAATGCTGAGATTTCCTAAGCTTTTGTTATATATTTCCAATTGATTTGATCTGGTTCCACATGAAATGTATTATTTAAGGTAATAGTCAAGATGACCAAGAATCTTAAAAATTACTCTAGAGCATGTACTAAGGCTTGACTAGTGTATATTTATTCTCTTCCCATTATTTCCAGAGTGAGAAACAATTTCTCCATATTTTGAGTTTTATCAAAACATTTGCTCTGGAACTTTCTGATGCATTATCATGTTCTACCTGTAATATGAGTAGGTGTATTTTCATGCTTGCTAGACCAGAAGAAGTGAGCCTGAATTGCTTACCTTATTCCTTTTTGGAGATTAAAAAATTGCACTACAAATATCTGCCTTGCATTTCAAACTCAACACGTGCTTTCATATAAATTATCTTATTTGGTCAACATAATAATCCTGTGAGGAAAATAGTGCAGCAATTATTGCCCCATTTCATGTATGAAAAAACAGATTTAGGAGAATTAATGTGGCTTACTCAAAAGTTGCATGACTGAGCAGTTATGAACCTCTGACTCATAATCAGGACCAGTTCAGGAAAACATAATTACTCAGTGCTTTAAAATCATAATCCTAAATCTTTGGATTATAAGGTAGTATACAGATGGTAGACTAACAGACAAAAAGAAAACTAACATTTATACAGAACTTATTATCTGAGAGGCCGTATCATAAGGACTTTAGAGATTTATCTCATTTAATCTCATTACATCCTAGGGGGTAGTAGTAGTATTCTCCCCATCATGTTACAATTGAGGGAACTAGGGCACAGAGTAGATGATTAACTTGCACAGATCAAAGAGGCAATTTTGATTTCAGAGTCTATGTTCTTAACCACTATATATACTGCCTCCAGAGATCTCAAATCCTGTGGACATGTTTTTCATTATGCTGCACCATCTACCATAAGCAGAGTATGAATAAAAACCAAATACAAGTCTAAGCACACACACACACATGCATACCCAAACAGACATACACAAACTTTATTATCTATCTTTATATGTATATGTATATCTATATATACATCTTATGCTCAGGGACTCAAATATGATAGATAATCTCATTTGTATGGCTATAACTCCATTTAGGCCAGGACTCAAAAAACAAAACAATAAATAAAATAACACGGATGAGATATTCTAAGCCTGAAGTTTAATTGGGAAGGAAAAAAGATAAAACTTCCCAGATTGGAGACATATATCTGCATATTTAACTTTCAAAATCTTCCTCAGAATATCTTTGTATTTAAAATAATCCATCAGTCTTTGCAAAGAGAGGAGAGAAAATAGACTTGAGGAAGATGTTCCCTTCTGTGTGCTGTGTGACTCAGGACACGTGCTTCTGTGCCATGCTTTACTATCATCTGCCAAAGATGTGTGTGCAAATACCAGTCTTACAAACAGACAATATTTGCACTACATTGAGACTAACCTGCCATCTGGTTATCAGATGTTTGGAGTCCAAATGTGCAGTTTCCTGTGTTTGCTCTTAATGACGAGTGGAATGCTGGGGCTCTGATAACAAGTGTCTGTACACTGAACTAACACTACATCCTTAGGTAGAGTGATAGGAACGGTGCGTCTAAGGGAAATGGCTGATGTTTTGCATTGGGTAAAGAAAAGAAGGAATTATTTTCTATGGCTCAGGTTCACATGAAATATAAACCTCTTTAGTTCAAAGTGTAATACGTTTTTCTCAAACTTCGGAGAATCAACCGATGTTGTTGGCAACTGTATTTCAGCATTAGGGCCTAGCAAAGTATATCAACTAAAAATGCAATCACAGTAAAAAAAGTCTAATGATATGCATTATATCTGAGTAAGCAAATGCCAAAAGCACAATCTTAACATAACGTGAATGATGTGATTGACTACTAGGGTTTCTCACAACCCATAGCTTCAGGTAAAGCATCTGTCTCCTGCCATTAATGAGAAAAGAGATGGCATTTTTCTGTTTAAAATTAATAGCTGTAACACTATAGGATTGTAGGGAAAATCTAAGTGTTTCACACAAAGCGCTTCACAAAATTTTACTGAAGTTCCACAAAATCATTATGTAACAAATACAAATGAGAAATTCTTTATGGCTTATTTTACTGAATTGCCTATTCATTTTTACCTGCCCAGAATCCACAATTTTTAGCAAGATGAATATTAGCAGAAATAAAAAATACGCTATCTTAATATTCCCTGTTCTCAGTTTTGAAAAAAAAAATGTTAGTCATTTAGTATCTTAGAATATTACTTATAATAAGTTATGTGTTAATAATATTCTTCTGCATAACCAAAACATTTTTTAGTAATGAGCAACACCATTAATTTCTAATTCAGGTTATTCTTTTTTGGAATGTCTTGGACACTGGATCACCACCAGCAATATGCACAGAATAAAATCAAACTTTGAAGAACTGTATTAGTGATGCACTTTTTATAAATAGTTCAAATGTCTAATATACTCCTAAAACACAAATGAAATAATTAACATTTCAGGAAATTCCAACTTTGAGGAGGTATCAAGATTATCTATGATCCCTTTCAAATAGAAACAGCTAACTCAAAAGGCTATCATGTCTGCTTACAAGACAGTGTAGATAGTTGACAAAGATGAAACTAGCACTCATATATTCATTTTAATTATCTAACCAGTTGCTATCCTACTGAGGATAATGTAACTCAGAAATGCCTTCATAGCAGGATAATCCAGGGTATAGTAGGGGCAGGGTTGAAAGGAAGACAAGAGAAAAAGAAAAACAATAACAATAAATGGTACAGTCAAGAGGAAAGCAATAACATAATTACCACTTACGTTTTATTCGATGATCACTGAAAAATCCAGATAGATATGAAAAATGAGCAAAGGTTATATTATGTTTATGCAAAAAAAAAAGATAGCTCACTGAAATATTGGGTAGAAATAGAGTCAAAAGTACCAATGAAAGAAGCAAAAATAAAGAAATTAAAAAGAAGAAATCAGGACAGGACAAAAAAAGAGGAAATATATTTTCTATATGTGGATACTATCTTTTTTTCAGTTGAGATGTAAATCACATACCTATTATCCAAAAAAATTTCTGGATTCATCTTAAATCAGGTAGAAAAAGGCTTTAAACCAAGTTGTTTTTCCTCCTTAAATGTTGCTGTCTCAGGCAATCAAATTGTGATCTTTGAGTATTAGGCAAATTATAAAACACTTAGGAAATATAATTTTTCATGATTACTTTGAATTTCCTGCAAATGCAATAGTTTCTCACTGTGATTTTTCCCTCTAAAGATGTAGATGCAGCTTACTGATTCAAGGATGTCCATGTCAGGTCTATGCTCAAACAAGGAATCTTAGTCTGTATTCTAGATTCAACCAGAGTCTAAAATTAACTGCATCCATTCCTTTACTGTTGGCCATACTGCATGGAGTGGATGTCCCAAGAAGGCACTTGACTATGTAATTGTCTGTTCAAAAACCTAGGAAAAAGTTGTAAACTGGTTGCAGAACAAATAACACAACTTGATTTAAGTCAAAAAGACCGAAGTCCTTTAACTATATCAATCATATGAAAAATGCAAACATGATTTATTTACAAATTGAATATCAGTGTTATTCATCAGAATCTGATTGTAAACTCATGCACTGTCCTAGCCAGTATCTTTTCTCCTGGGGAGGGGAAAGGAGGGGAGGAAGGGAGGAGAAAATGTGAACTATACTATTTTAGGAATCTCATACCAGTCCTGTGTGGTAAATATTACTGCCATTCCCTTCATGAAAAAATGAGGCTCAGAAAACAAACAACTTGTGCCAAAGTCTAGAGGTTAGAAATACTAGGGCAGGCATTCGTCCCAGGTCTGCGTGCCTCCAAAATCCACTTTATAGCTGCACATCTGATAATTCTGCTCAGAAGATTTAAATTATTGTAGGCAAAATGCCTTGTGTCCCTGGCACTGTGCCAAATTATTTCCCCAAACTAAAAATAACAATAGTTGCAATTCCATGAGCACTCACCATGTGTCTGGATAATTTCAATTAATCTTCACAATGCTGGTCAGGGGACTATTATTCTCATTTTGAAGATGAAGTTTAGAGAGGTAAAATAACTTGCCCAACATCCTACAGCTGTTAAGAGGCAGAAATGGCATTCTCACTAGCTCTCTCCAAATTTCTAAGCCTGTCCTCTTCCCAGCTATTCCATTCTTTTTTTCCCCCTTTTTTTATTTCAGCATATTATGGGGGTACAAATGTTAAGGTTACGTATATTGCCCATGGCCCTCCTCCCCCCTCGAGTCAGAGCTTCAAGTGTGACCATCCCCCAGACCTTGCATATCTCACTCATTATGTTTCCATTCTGTCTCCCTTCTGGAAGACTTCATAATAGCTCTTTGAATTCAGCCTCTATTTTCAATGAGAAAATAGGCTTAGAGGAAACACTACTTGTGAACATCATATAACCAACACATGGCTAAACTCCTAAGCCTCTTGCCACTATGCCCTGTGGACAAGGACAACAAAAGAGAATGAAAAATGTGTGCCCCTCAAATCAATAGATCTCTGCTTTAAAACCTGTCATCACAGTTATGGAATCAAATGTTCTGGAGCCTTGAACTAGGCTTAATATACAGCCTGAAAATATCCTTGTGAAAATAACTCTGTGTGTTTGGCTGCTTGGAAAAGTTCAGCTGGACATCTCACCTATTAAAGGCATTAGGGTGCAGTGGGCAGAATAGTAAAGGAATTTCATTAGAAAAGGCAGGGAGGTATGGAAAGAAACCCAGCACAAAGCAGTGCATGTGCTGAAGACAGAAGTTACTTGTGCTTTGCCCATAGATGGTGCATTTATAAAGGTATGTTGTACAATCTAATGATGTGGGTCTCAATCTCTATCATGGATAAGTATCACCTGGGAGCTTATTAACAATACAGTTTTATGGCCACCCACCCATAGGAGAGTCTGATTCAGTAAGGCTAGGGTGGTGCCCAGGACCCTGACTCTTATAAACATCCCAGATGATTCTAATGTGAATAAGCTGTGGACTTCTTTTGGAGGACCCTGATCTAGTGGATAAGCGAGTCTTTAGGTGAAGCTGCCAACATCAAGTTTAAGTCTGATCAGAGGAATGTAAGATAAAAATGAAGGTCTTAGAAGTCAGGAAACTGGACTTCTCAATATCCCCAGTTTTATGGCGTATATATACTTTGTAGATTATTAGAGTTTGGAAGAAACACATTCAAGATAGAGGAGGAAAGAGAGAGAAGCAAGAACAAACAAAAAACTTTTTTGGGAAAATTATTTTACTAGGTTCACTAAAAAGCAATTATTCTTCCTATATTGTCAAAAGCCTAATTTAACAAGTTATTTTTCAGTTAAATTCCAAAATAAGTTCTCCCATCAAGCACTACGGAAGGATCAATGATATTTTATTGAGCAGTATATCACATCACATTATGAATGGATTACAAATGAATTTAACATGTGTGAATTTTAATACTATCCAATTTAAGGGAGACAGAAGTAGATAAAAAGTAGAGATTTCAACTTTTATTACCATAACTTTAAAATAGGATCTTTACTTTGGTAAAGCATTACACATTTGGAGCTATTATTTTATCACTATATTTTGTTTGATTTTGTTTTTATCCATAGCAAGGTGTTCAATAACTCTTCAAGCCAAAAGTAAACATCACACGTTTTTATAATGTTGATATTTCAACCAAGATAGTCATTCTTTTAATGTAAGTCTGCTGGTGACAAATTCTTTTAGTTTTCCTTCATCTGAGAATGTCTTAATTTCCCCTTCATTCCTAAGGGATATTTTTACTGGATATAGGATTCTGAATTGATAGTTCTTTTAGCAATTGAAAAATATCCTATCATTTTCTGCTGGCTTCCATGGTTTCTGGTGAGAAATCCAGTGTCATTTGAATTCTTTTCCCCTGTAGGTAATGTGATATTTCTCTAACTGCCTTAAAGATGTTTTCTTTGTCTTTAGTTTTCAAAAATTTGACAATGATGTGCCTTGGTGTGGATTCCTTAGGGCTTGGCTTAACATGTTTGGAGTTTGCCTAGTTTCTCTATTTTTTTGTTGAGGTGGTGGTGGTGGTGCTTTGGCCAAACCTGCGAAGTTTTCAGCTTATATTTCTTCAAGTACTTTCTAAGCCCTGCTCCTTTTTTCTTTTCTCCTAGAACTCCAGAGAACAAATATTAGATCTTTTGTTATAGTTCCATATATGTTCCTGAGGCCATGTCTTACTTTGTTTTTGTTTTTTCAGTCTATTTTCTCCCTATTGTTTGGATTGTGTAATTACTATTTGTTTCATCTTTCAGTCGACAGATTCTTTCCTGTCTGCTCCATTCAGCTGTTGAGCCCATCCATTGAGTTTTTTAAATTATTACTTCAGTTGTTATATTTTTCAGTTCAAATATTTCTATTTGGTTCTTTTTATATGTTGTACTTCTTTGCTGAGATAATTTTTATTCTTTGGCAACGTTCTTTTTCTTTTTAATTTTTATTAATTTATAATAGTTATAGATATTAATGGTGTATATGCCATGTTTTGATATAAGCATGTAATGTATAATGATCAAATTTGGGTAATTAGAAGATCAATAACCTTAAACATTTATCATTTCTTTATGTTGGGAACACTCCAAATCTTCTAGCTATTTTCAAATATATGATAAATTATTTTTATTTATTCAATGAATGATTGTTCATTTTTATAATAGCTACTTTGAAATCTTCATCAGATAATTCTAACAACTCTGTCATCTAATCAATGTCTTTTTCATTCAGTTTGAGATTTCCCTGGTTCTTGATATGACAAGAGATTTTTGAATGAAACCTAGACATTTTGGTTATGTTAAGAGACTCTGGATCATAATTTAAACTTCTGTTTTAGCTGGCTTTTTCTGAAACTGCCCTGACAAGGAAATAAGAGGGTTGCCTCATTACTGCCAGGTGAGGTTAACAGCCATGGTTCCCCATTTGACGCTCATTGACACCTGAAAAAGGGCCTCCCTGTCATATCTGTATATGGAAGTCCTGGCTCTCCAGGAGGCCTCCACTGATACTTTCATTTCTGGTAGCAGTAGGAGTGTCTTGCTGCTGCTCTCTGGCTGCCTGTAACGATATACTACATGTGCATGTAGGGGTCTATTTAAAGTTGGATGGTAGTTAAAGCCCTGAATCTCAACTACTTCTCTGAAAACACCTCCCTAGGTAGGAGGAGGGGAACCTTATTACTGGTGGGTGGGGATAAAGTGCTGGTTTTCCACATGGTCTTCACTGATGCTGAGAAAGGGAGGGGGAACCTCACTACTGCCAAGTGAGAAGAAAGTCCTGGTTCCTCCCTCAACCTTTTCTGACATAACCTGGCCTAGGGGTTGGGGTGCTTATTATAACCTAGTGTTAATAAAAGTCTAGGTGCCCCACTTGCCTTTGCTGGCATGAGTAGGGTGGAGCCATCATTAGTTTTTGTCTGTGTGTGCATGCATGGTTTTCTTTATTACTGTAGAGATTTTCACTAGAATAGAGTGGTTATTGTCTAAAAGTGTTCTCTCTTGCTAGCCTAGCCCACTCCTGGTTCTTTGAACAAAGAGATTAGACCTTTTTTTTTTTTTTTTAACCTGTGGCCATTGATGTTTCTGGATGACAGCTTCTTTAGCTCCAAGTAAGGAATACATGAGGTAAAAAAAAAAAAAAAAGGATCTTACCACCATGTTATTCCTTTTGGCTCAAGGTCCCTAGCCCATATGACTTCTCTTTTCCTTTCAGTGTTTTCCTAGATTTGCTTTATACATAAAGTCCTGGGTGTTTAGTTGCACATAGAAAGAGAGGCAAAAGTGTATCTATTCCATCTTCCTGGAAGCTGAACTGCTCTAGTTGTGTGGTTTTGATGAATTATTTCAATTTCTATCTCACAATTTTCTTGACTATCAAAAGGACATCCTGAAGTCTCTGATAGTTCTCATTCAGTAAACATTAATAGACTTTAAACTTTATTCAGCCCTGGTGTTAGGGAAAATGGAAAATAAAAGCGAGAAACCCCTAAAATTATAGCTTTTCTGTGAAATTCTTTCTTGGTACACAAAAATGAGTAAATGTTTCCCAAATGGAAATTAATTTTTTCTTTCAGCTTCTAATCTTTTATTCAAAATACATTTGTTGAGAGCCATGTGAAGAATCCTAATAAAAGAGTTATAACATTGAATAAGATGTGTTCTTAGTAAATGTGAAGTTAATAATCTAGTGAACTATTCCAGTAAACCTTCTGAATTTCCTTGTCTGGATCATTCTTTGCCTCTGATTTTCTGCCCATGGTAGTTTCCATACTACATTATATACAAGTTTAATGTCAGTCTTCTCTAATAAGCTATAGGCGTCTTGAGTGCAGGGACCTTGACTTTGTGGCATTGTCCCCAAGCCTTATAGGATGTTTTGAACAAATCTTTACTATATGAATAAAATAAAGCTAAACTCTTCTTTTAAACCAAGTAACTAAATCCACTGGCCAGATTATTTGTATTAATACGATTCTTAAAATACCTACAATTTAGCATACTTCTGTTATAGCATTTGGTGGCAGACTGATTTTGGGGTATGGGTTTGAAGATAAACTAGTTGGTATTAGCCTTACTTCATTTATCTGATCATCCCATTGCTGTACTCATAATCCAAAAATCAGAGACACTCAAGAAGGGGAAAAGCACCAGCACATTTGAATGGGAATAAAAGAAGAGAGATTTCTTGAGCATCAAATAATTACAAGCATGAAATCCTGGGTAATCCAAGGCACAAAGTGGGAGTAGGACTTCCAAGGATGAACAAGGCAAAAATGTGTTAAAATTGTACCTAATTATAAGGATATTGCCAGTCTGGAGTGGGGAGGGCAGGTGGTAAAGATGAAAAAGTTCTTTGTCTGAAGCCAGCAATATTAGTTAAAATGCTTTTGGTTGCAAATAGCAGAAAATACAACTCAAATGGATTAGTAACTAAATAAATTTGGCAACTCATAACTGAAAAAAATTATAGTTTGTTAAGTGATCTGGGAGCTCAACAATGTCACTTAAAGTGTGTTTTATTTTTATTTCCCCTGATTTGTACTGTGATTTCTGAGTTTCACTATTGTCCTGAAGTTGATTTCCTTTGTGGTTATAAGAAGGTTGCCAGTAGCTCTTAGGTTTATAAGTGTCCTTGATCACATCACATTGAAAGAGAGAGAGAGAGAAGAGGAGGAGGAGGAAGGAGGGGGAAGAGGGAGGGAAAAGGATAGTACAGAAGGAAGGGAAGAGCAGGGAAGTTCCCCAGCTATCAATGAAATTCTTTTATTTCATTCTGATTGTGGCAATATGCATCCATGCCCAATAGGGGAATTGTTGGTTTGGGCTAATCAGCTCCTGCCTGCATTTCATGGAACCAAGAGGGTGGAATGGATGGAGGAGAAATCAATAGTATCTTCTACATTAATATTTTCTCTTTTGCTATAGAACATACGTGGTTATTGTTCTACATACCATTGTGCATCAACATTAACAGGGACTTCCTCTCCCTGGAGTGAGGAAACAAGCACACACATATGACTGGGTTTAACCAGTCAGTGATAAAAGCAACAATTCCTTTTTACTATTTTCAAGAGTGGGATATGCACTTTTAATTAAGAAATGGGATACAAGTTGAGATGTGTTAATATTAACAGAAATAATGGCAGCTGTTTAATCTGTTCTCAAACAGATGGTTTAACATGCTTTGATTCATCATTTGTTTCAATTGCTTTTTCCCTTAGATAAGAACACTTAAGGAAAAAATAATGTTAATCAGATTAAAGGGAGGATCATCCTATACATTTCAACGTGAATAAAACAAATGGGCTCAGTGTGTTGTGATACATGAATTGCTTTTGTGATCACCATTACTATGCCTTTGCTATGTCCTTTTTTAAAAAAACAATAAAGTAGAACAAAATGAATTATTTTCTTAAGTACAAAGAAATACTGAAAGCAATAATATTTTTGAAGAAAAAATTCTTTAGTAGCATAAAATATGTTTAATACTGAAGTTTGTGAACTGCAAATTCAAGGATATTGTTTCAATAAAATTATAATGTAAAATACTTATAATATGTTTACATTTTTATACAGGGCTAGGAGCAGTGGCTCATGCCTGTAATCGCAGCACTTTGGGAGGCTGAGGCAGAGGATCACTCAAAGCCAGGAGTTTGAGACCAACCTAGGCAATATAGAGAGACCCTGTATCTATGAGGGGAAAAAAAAATTAGCCAGGTATGGTGTAGCACACCTGCGGTGCCAGTTGTTCAGGAGGCTGAGGCAAGAGGATTGCTTCAGCCCAGGAGTTTGAGGCTGCAGTGATCTATGATCGGGTCACTGGGTCACTGTACTCTAGCCTAGGTGACACAGAAAGAGTCTGTCTCTTTAAAAAATAAGTTGTATTGGTACAAACTTTTACCAAATTAAAGACTTCCTGAAATTGTAGACTGTTTGATCTAGAATGAATACTAGATACATAGTTCAAATACAGCCACTTACAAAGGAGGAACTGAAGAACCAGAGAGTTTAAGGTTCAAGAGACTTGCTTAAAGCCACATCAGTAGTTAGTGCAGAAGGAAGACTAGAGCACCAATTTCCAAAGTAGAAGCCCACTGCTCTTTCTAGCTTTGACATATATGAAATATAAAAGGACTCATATGAGACAAATATATATTAGCAAAAGACATGTTACATATTTCATCTTGAGACAAAAATAAAATGTAGATTATTCTACCATATATTAAATTGTGTATCTAAAGCAACATACATCCACCTAGATACAAATATGATTATGATTCTATTAAAATACTTAAAAATAGTAAATCAGGGTAATATAGAGGAATGAAAAAAGTGAGGAAAATGAATGAGAAAGCCAGTCTTGAGTAAGACCAATTTCATTTATTAAAATCACTATAGAATTTTTTTAACATAGCTGTGTACAACATGAGGATAATGTCAAAATTTTTTATAGTTTGTCATATTCTAGAGGGAAAAAAATAGTTTGCAGTATTTCTAAAGAGGGAGAAAAAAGAGTACTGGGGAATTATAATTTTAATGGTGATAAAATATACCATTATTGATGATGCATTTAATTAATAGAGAAAGGGAGAGAAATGGCTTATATATGTATAGATATAAAAAGAGATGGCATTGCTAATATATCTGAAGCACTTAAGTTGTTTGTGGAGTGGTGTACTGAGTGGGAGTGGTTTTAAATGGGAATTATTTTTCTGTCTTCTCTTATTAAGAAAATCAAAACAACAGTTTTGTCCTATTTTGCTGACAGTGGTTTCTGCAGTGTGATTGCTATTGAAGCAGGAGAGAATAGAACATCAACTGTATCATTTTAAGAACTTGAGTTGGCTCCTGGAAATGTTTATAATTGCCCTTGCAAAAGAGAGCAGCCTCAGCAGGTTGGAAAATTACCATCAGTCAACAAGTGTTTATTGAACTCCAGCTATGTGTTCGGAACAGTACTCAGTGGGATGTCAAACATTTTTTTCTCAATGTTGTGGAATAATTTCTGTAGTACAGGTATGAGTTCTTCTTTGTATGTTTGGTAAAATTCGTGTGTGAACCCATCTGGTCCGTGGCTGTTCCTTGTTGAAGGTTTATAATTGCTGCTCCAATTTCTGTGCTTGATATTGGTCTGTTTAGGGATTCTATTTCCTCCTGGTTGAACTTAGAGAGGTTGTATGTTTCTAATAATTTGTCCATTTCCTCTACATTAAGTAGTTTTTAGGCATATCGGTTTTTATAGTATTCAAAGATAATGTTTTGTATTTCCATGATGTCTGTTGTGACCTCTCCTTTTTCATTTCTAATCGAGTTTATTAGAGTCCTTTCCCTTCTAGTTCTTGTCAATCTAGCAAGAGGGCTGTCCATTTTGTTTATCTTTTCAAAAAACCAGATTTTGATTTTATTGATCTTCTGTACAGTTCTTTTATTCTCAATTTTGTTTAGTTCTGCTCTGATCTTAGTTATTTCTTTTCTTTTACTAGGTTTTGCCCTTCAATCCCTGAGTGGATTCATAAAATATGGTGCACACACACACACACACACACACACAAATGGACTACTACTCAATTACAAAAAACAATGGTGATCTAGTACCTCTTATATCATCCTGGATAGAGCTTGAGCCCATTCTACAAAGTGAGGTATCACAAGAATGGAAGAAAATAAGCACCACATGTACTCGTCATCAAATTGGCACTAACTGATCAACACTAAGGTGCTCACATGGTAGTAATATTCATTGGGGGTTTGGGGGTGGGTGTGAATAAACTCACAACTAATGGATGAGGTGAGCATTGTATGGAGAAGGGCACACCTCTAATCCTGGCTTAGGTGAGGCAAAGTCATAACATGTAACCAAAATGTTTGTACCCCCATAATATTCTGAAATAAAAAATAAAACAAAACATTTTTTTTCCCTTTGGGGACTTTCAGTGGGAGAAGGTTGTGGAGAATTATATCAATGCACGTGGAAGAAAGAGCAATTAAGTACTTTAATTATTAAATATGGTCTATCAGTATAATTACATATCAGAAGGGAAAGAGATCATTTTGAATAAGAGGAGCCTGACGGCAAAATGAGAGAAAATATAAAATCCCAGAATCATTAAATATGGAAAATGCTTTGGTCACATTCAGTGATGAGACATCACCAGTTTCTTAAAGCAGTTCGCGCCACCATTGGGCTGCTCTGATTCCAGGAAAGTTTCTCTTTCTGTTGACCTATAACCTATCCTTCTTTAATTTCCAGCTATCTGCCAATCTTCAGTTCTTAGGGGTTCCGGTTCTTCTATATGGCAAAATTTCAGTGCATCAATAATATTCCCACATACTATTCTTTCTTTATCCTGTTAATGATAACAATATCATCCTGGTATTCATGATTTTATGTTCTATTCTTCATCAAAATCTTCTTAAATATTCAGAAATGATACAATTCTCCAAATAAGCATGGCTAGTGAAAATTCACAGAAAAAATTATTTTCCTTGATCTGGACAATATATTTCAATAATTGCAGAATAAGAGCATGTTAGTTTATTAGGCCTTATATCACACTATCAGCTCATATTAGGCTTTAGGGAGTTTTATTTGACCTATCCCATGAACTGCAGTCAAGTAAATTTTAAGAACTTATAAATATAAAAAATGCATTTAACTTGAATGTTGACTTTATAGCTACTGCTTTTAAGTGTTCCTTGTTGATTTTTGACTCATTCTTCTGGCTTGGAAAGATACAGTGACTCATGACTCTACCATCCATAACATTAGCTCTTTCTCTTAAATTTATGTTAACCACAAATTTAAAAAATTAGATATCTGTATTTTCAAAGGACCTGTACAATAATACCTTTTCCTAGAGTTGCTGTGAGAATACAAATGAGATAATGAAAGAAATGTTTATCACAGTGTTTAGAAAAAAGTAAATGTTTGATAAATGTCAGATCTTTTCCTTTCTTCAAAAAACTATTTGAAAAAGACATAAATAAGTATAGAATCTCCCATAGAATAAAATGTATCTTCTTACTGAAACGTTTTATATTAACCTGCTGCAATTATCCCTAATTGCACCAACATCCAGCAACCACTTTTCCATCTTAGCCACAAAAATTAGAGACTTTGTCATTGAATACATATTGGTAAAATATATCATTGGATTGGAATGTGTAGGACAGATAGAATGTATATGGAGGATCAAAAGGGATGGAATTAAATAAACGTAGGTCTGCTCTCTACAGAGTTATAAGCAAAAGCCAAGACACAGGAACAGAGTCAGTAATTTCAAAAGATGAAGGGATGGATATATGGTGGTGTAGGGTTGGAAATGCCTAGTAATTAGTGCTTGATTTTGAAGTACTAAAAGGGGTCTGGAATTGACCTAGGAAGCAATAGCAGCCATTGCATGACCTTATGTCAAGGTGTCAAGGTTTGGAGGAAAGAAAAGGGAAACACCAAACAGTCTACACAGGGTAAATATGTTAGGTATATAAATCAGAGAAGACTATCATGGAGATAAGCTATTGGAATAATGCAGGCCAGAAGTAATGAAAATCTAGATTAAACACTAATAACAAGTGTTGGCAAGGATGTGAAGAAAAAGGAACCCTTATTGGTAGGAATGTAAATTGGTGCAGCCATTATGGGAAACATTATGAAGGTTCCTTCCAAAGTTAAAAATAGAACTATTGTATGATCCAGCAATTCCACTTCTGGGTATATATCCAAAGAAATTGAAATCAGGATCTCTAAGATATACCTGCACCCTCATGGTTACTGCAGCATTATTCACAATAGCCAAGATACAGAAACAACCTAAATGTCCATTCACAGATAAATGGATAAAGAAAATGTGATGTATACATACAATTGAATATTATTCAGCCTTAAAAATAAGGAAATCCTGCCCTTGTGACAACATGGGTGGACCTGGAGTACATGCTAAGTGAAATAAGCCAGAAGCAGTAAGACAAATACTGTGTGACCTCACTTGTATGTGGAATCTAAAATAGTCAAAATGAAAGACACAGAATAGAATGGTTGTTGCCAGTGGCTGGAGGGAGGGGGAAACCGGGAGGTCATAGTCACAGGGTACAACACTGCAGCTACTCAATCCATAGTATAGCACGGTGCCTATAGCTAACACTATTTATTGTATAGTTAAAATTTGGAAAGAGGTTAGGTCTTATGTTAAGTGTTTTTAACACACACAGACAAATAATAACAATACTAATAAAAAGGGTAGGAGGAAACTTTGGGAGGTGAATATGTCTATGGCCTGGATGGTAGTGATGGTTTAATGGGTGTATACTTATCCCCAAACTCAGAGTTGTACACATTAAATATGTGTAGTATTTTACATGTCAGTCATACCTTAATGAAGTGGCTTAAAAAAAAACCCAAATTATCTTGTTTATGTATTTATTCCTTTATGTATTATTTATTACTCTCAGAAAGTAAGCTGCATATAGATGGGCACTTTGACTATTACGTTTAGTACAGTATCCTCAGTGACTAGAAAAGTACCTAGTATGTAGCTGATACTCAGTAAACAACTGTGGAATGAATGGATGTATCTTCTTTGTTAACTGGGATGACTCTCAGTAAACAGTACTCAGTGGCTGATATATAAGTTAAGTGAAAAACCCCATGCCTCCTAATTAAATTTTTCTAGTAACTATCTGGATTTGTTATAAAATCTTTTTTGACAAAGGCTACAAACAACTGTAACAAGTGACCACAATCATAATTTTGTTGAGGCTTTGAAATATTTGCCTTTGAATTTCATGATTTATAGGAAGCATCTGGCAGAAAGTAAAATCATGATTATTATTTATTGGTAGTTGACAGTATATTCAGCCCAGAGTGGCAAGGAATTCAATAGGAAGATGGCTGTCATCTATTTATTAACTTATCAACAAAGCATGGTTAATAGGGACTTTCCTCCTAGGCCATAAACATAAGTATTTGCTGAAGAGCAAAACCACGAATTCATCCTAGAATGCTGACAGGCAGTTCTGCACTCATGAGCTGTAATATCCACTTAGATTTCTGACCCATTTCTCCTAGACTGCCTCCTACTAGGCTGCTTTTCTATCCCATGGCCCTAGTCTCACATCGGTACTGGAATCATCTGCAGACCAAAGGCGCTTTCCTTAAAATGGTTTACTTCACTTTGGATTATCCATGAAATAGTTCTTATTATACAATACAACTTCTTGAAAAATACAGTAATGTCTAAAGTGGACCGCAGGATTGTTGAGCGGAAGCACAAATAAGAGTCTAAATATCAAATAGGCCACTACAAGACAACTCTGAAAATTGGCTACAAGTATTTTTCTTTTCTTTTTTTCTTTTTCTTTTGTGGTGGCAAGGGGTGACCTCAAAGTGTTTTAGAAACAAATGTGAAATCCTTAAAGCAAGCATTTTCCAGTACCACAGTTTATTCCAGACTTATACTCTGCCAGTTCACCTATTAAAGTAATTTTACTGGCCTCCACCTTCCACCAACATCATTTAAATATCTTCAATATCAACACCAAAAAATGCAACAGCATCTAAATGTGAGGAAGAATAAGTGTATATTCCTTTGGGTCCCTATGTTACCTCGGAATGGGGCTGAAGTGTTGGGAAAATATTTCTTAATCATTCATTGGTAATTAAAAATTTGCCACATTAGAAAAATGATTTGAGATAGTACAAATTCATTATTGATGCAAACACCTAGCCTAATATAGTTACTGAGATAGAACCTGAAATTTATTCTGAACCTACTTACAATAAGGACCTAATAATAAACCCATTAAGTTACATTATTTATTTAACTAATAAAATATCCAATTTTCAGGAGAATAAGTTTTTTCATGACAGTAAATTCTTTAAAAATTAAGTATATTGCCTGGGATTCTAAGCAGGTTTTAGTAAAAAAGATTTTTTTTAAAGAAAATAAGGATACACTCCTTGAAACAATATAATCTTTTAAACTCAAATTGTTCTTTCTAGTATCATCCATATATACATTCAAAGGGACCAAATATTGCTCATTATGAAATTTACATGTTTATACTCTGCTACTGCCAATAGAACTGATCCTTTTAATTATTAATCAAAAACTTTTACTATTAAGTTTTGAAAATATACCAAAAAGATATATTTAATACATTGATCCATCATTTTTTTTACATCAGGGCATTCCTGTTAAGTAAACAAGGATGTTGAATGACTGGGTTAGAATTATACTTCAACCTCTTCCCCTAGTTTGCTGTGTAATCTTATGGAACCCACTTGACTTCTCTGGGAATGGACCTCACTGAATGTGACAGATCAATAAAATTACGAAGCCTGTTTCAATAATAAAGTGATGCCTAAATGTCAAGTAATACTTCCATCCTTTGTAAAGGAGCCAAGGACTAGTATTTAGAAATAGCAAACCCTAAATATTAATATATGAGAGTTCAAAACCATTACAGACCCACCATTGAAAAGATTCCTGGGAGATATTCTTTATCACTTCTTTTACAGCAAGGAGAAATAGAAAAAAATTCTATGTTCTTTGGGAAATTATACAAATATGAGCAGATAAAACTTTGAGTGGTGAAATAATTCTAAAACCAAGAAGAATATTAGTATTCAAATCCTAAAGCATTTATTTTTTGGTTGCTTGACCTTGGACAACTCATTTAGCATCTCCAAATTTCTTCTTGCTTTTATATAAAATGAGTCCAATAATTCTTATGTCACAAGACTTCTGCAAGAACTAAATATGATACCCCCAGTAAAGCACCTGCCTAGTACAGAACGGATGTACTAGGGATGGCCATCTCTTCCCTGATGGACTTCACTATGAGGTACACACATGTACCCTACATAGAAAGTAAATATATGTTCAGAAGGTGTCTATATATTCAGAAGCAGATTCCGGGCTTTAATGTAGTTCTCAAAGAGGAGACTGAAAGCAAAGTTTGTTTATTTTGTGAGGTATTTAACTCATGTTGTCCTTCCTTAGGCAAAAATATAATTTTATTTGGGTATAAGTGCAGTGATTTTCTTTCTGAGGAGATATTACAGAGCTTACATTTTCTTTTAAAACAATAAACTATGCAATACCACATTGATACCTTGCTACTTACTAGAAATAACATTTTGACACTTACAAATTACTCAAATTCGGTTTATTCTATCTATGGAACAATGATCTTATAACTTCTAGATCTCAACACAGTTCTCTTTCACTCCTCTAAATCTGGTTTTTGCACAATGTCTACTATACTGAACACAGTGATAAAGGCATTACTGCTTGAATTATTTCAAATTTTCCTTGTCCCATTCTTGAGTGATCCAAAATGACACATTTTATTTTATAAAACGTTGTCAACAAAGGCAGCTTAAAACAGAAACAATAGAAACTCTAGGAAGAAAAAATAATGATTTTTGGTCTCTATATAATAGATTTCTTCACATTTATCCTTAAATTTATTTCATTGCTCTTTTAATGCTGACTTTCTCAGGTCATTGCCCCAACTAGTTTATATTCCAAGAGACCAGGGGTCATCTTCTAGTCCTAAACTAAGTCCTGAGTTCAGAGTAGATATGGAATTGGAACACTCTCCTCTTGATGAGAATATAGAAAGCCCCACTGAATCTAAATTGGGATGTAGGGGTCACTGGCATTGTCACTTAAGACACATAAAACAAGAGCTCAGAGTTTTTCAGTTACAGGACTATAATTTGCAATCTTGGTTGTGGCACAAGAAAGAGGATGAATTATTGCTTGTATTTATATAAGGTCCTTTGGTAAGAAAATTGGTCATGATAGGGTATAGTTCTCAGGACATACAGTCATAAGCAGTGTTTATATTAAACCTCAAAACAAAGTTCTCATTCTCCATTTGGTTAAATACCTTGTTACTAACAGATATTTCATTTCAAGCTAACATGTTAAATGACATTTAAAAATAGTGTTACCAACAAAATATTTTTCAGCTCTAACATTACCTTCTGACTTGTATAGAAGTATCTTAACTTTTAAAACTATTTTTTTAAATGTATGTATTTAAGATCCATTTAAGTGTGTATAACATGCAAGTCCAGGATGTCTTGTTTACTTAATAATCAATTAGATCATTAATTAGATTATTAATAATTAATTATAGCTCATATTAATATTTATCGATTAGCAATTAGATTAATAATCTATTACAGCTCATATTAATATTTATTAATTCATGAGCCTGAGCTCATTGAATAAAAATATCCTTTAGAGAACACTGCTAGAATTGCTTAAAAACCTAGTGTACTACATAGATTCTGGAGATAAAAAGCAGTATTGAAAAATTAGCCTGATATCAAAACCAGACAAAGATACAACAACAAAAAACTACAGGCCAATATCTACTGATGAGCACAGATGCAAAAATTTTCAACAAAATACTAGCAAACAGAATTCAACAATGCATTAAAAAAACATTTACTATGACTGAGTAGGATTCATCCGAGGGATGCAAGGATGGTCCAATATATGCAAATCAATAAGCATGATATATCACATCAATAGACTCAAGGACAATCACCATATCATTATTTCAATGGAGGCTTAAAAGGCATTTGATAAAATTCAACATCCCTTCATGATCAAAATTCTCAACAAATTGGGTATAGAAGGAATATACCTCAATAAAAGCCATATATGATAAGCCCACAGCTAATATCATACCAAATGGGGACAAATTGAAAGCCTTTTCATTAAGACCTGGCATCTAAAGACAAGGATGCCCATGTTTACCTCTTTCATTCAACATAGTACTGAAAATTCTAGCCAGAGCAATAAGGGAAGAGAAAGAAAAAAGGGGCCATCCAAATTGGAAAGGAAGGGGTCAAATTATCCTAGTTTGTAGACTACATGATCTTACATTTAGAAAAACCTAAAGGCTCCACAAAAAAACTCTTAGAACAGATAACTCAATTTAGCAACACTGCCGGATATAAAATCAACATACAAAAAATGAGTGGCATTTTTATATAACAATGACCAATCTGAAAAAGAATTCAAAAAGCAAACCCATTATTATCATCATCTAATTCACAATTCCTATCATCTAATTCACAATTTCCTGTCGATTGATACTGTCCATTTATAATTTGTCCCATCTAAAAAATTTTTATTCCTATGTCCCTTATTCAAATTCTGACTTAACACATGTAATATTCAATAATATCGTAACTGCTCTTGCCTTTCCCTTTCTCCATTCAGTTGACACACAGTTTTCCAGATTAATTCTCAGGCAGCACAGCTGTGATAATGTCACTCTCCTACTCAAAACCTGTAATGGCTAAACCAAATCTACTAAACCCATCTAAACTCTTTCACTTGGCAGTAAGGAATACAACCTACCTTTTCCACAAGGCATGCCCTCCCACTGGTTCTTAAATGGGGCAACATCACACTTGGAAAAGTGTGGAGGCACTTTCAGTTATTATAAAGCCTGGGCTGGGGAAGGTGGTGGTGGTGTGTTTAGTGCTGATTCTGATCTTTCTGGCATGTGGAGCCCCACCACTGTGATTGTCCCATACAACAAAGAATTGTTTCACCCAAAATGCCAAGAGCTTCCCTGTTAAGAAACAATGTGGGCCAGGCTTGGTGACCCACACCTGTAATCCTAGCACTGTGGGAGGCTCAGGAAGGAGGATCACTTGAGGTTAGGAGTTTGTGACCACCCTGAGCAAGACCAAGACCTGGTCTCTACAAAAAATAGAAAAATTAGCAGGGCGCGGTGGCATGCTTCAGTAGTCCCAGCTGCCCATCTGCTCAGGAGACTGAGGCAGGAGGATCACTTGCGCTCAGGAGCTTGAGGTTGCAGTGAGCTATGATGACAATGTTGCACTCTATCCCAGTGACAGGCCAAGACCCCTGTCTCCAAAAAAAAAGAAAAAAAAAAAAAAAAGAAAGGAAAGAAAAGAAAAAAAAAACGATATGGCCCAAACAAACTCAATGACTCACTTTTTTCAACTACTGTTATATACTTTTCTATCACCTCTGCCTAGACTGCCCTTTTCATATTTTCCCAAATGTCTAAATCTTGCTCATCCTTTAAAGTCTGTAGAAAATGACGCCTTTCTGTGATCCCTCCCTGAACCCTCTGGCATGAATCTCTCTTAATTCTCATGGCTATTCTCGCTAACACCACTTCATTTCTACCTAGATAATGCATTTTCCCTTTTTATTGTAAATTTGATGTAAGCAAAGCTTCATCTTTATTTTCCTCCATGACTAGAACGTTGTCGAGGTTGGCACAGATCCTTTGTGTTAGCATGCATATTACTGCAACACACACCATGATTGTAAATGAGGATGTGAACACTCTGGTTTGTGACTGATTCTGAAATTCTTGCTTCGGCCTGCATGTTAACTGGTACTTAGTCCTGGATACATACTTTTACATCATTATCTAATTTTTGACCTCTTTTCCACATTTGAGTTTGATGGCTATGACTTCTCTTCTACAACTTGTTTCCTTTTCCAGAACATGCCACCTCAGATTTTCCATCTAGCTGAACTCAGACCTTAGAACTCTTATTCCTCAGAGCTGCTCCAGTGGGTACCCCTTGAATCCCTACTCCCCACTCCTGGCTCATTCTAACTTCACAGATGCCCCTAGGCAGTGGTCAGTAAATATTTAACGAAGAGATCCTTGGAGTGAGTAGAAGGGAGTGACTGACTATGTAATTGGGACAGGATACAGAGCAACTATAGTACAAAGACACAGACACTAATATCTAGACCCAGAAAGCAACTGTGCTCATAGTTACACTCCAGTACTGCCTCAACACATAAATGCCATGCCATCACTGGGAAGAAACTGGTCCTATACTTGCAAGTCTGAAATCACCCTAGTCAATCTCTAGGATCAGCCTTTCAATCATGATCAGATTATTTTTTTAAAATAATCACTTCATTTTAGTCTTTTTACTGTATGACATGACTTTTGGTTTCCAAAATCTTAGAGTGTTTTGTGCCATTCTCTGAAGAGAAAAGAAGTAAATTAGGCATGAATTATAAAAGGCTTGCCATGGCTCTCATATGTACACCCTGGGATTCTTAAAGTATATGGTTATTTTATATTGATTATTTGAGTCCTATATTGTCTAGCTGCAAATAAAACATCCATCATCATCATCATCATCAACAGAAGATGTAAGAAAGCATATTTGCTTCCCCAGAGGAGCACGGTACTTAGAAAATTAAATGCTTTCAATTCACAAATATGACAGCTTCTTGATCACAAAACAAACAAACAAAAAACCCACTATACAAATCCAGACACGTTTTTCCATTTGAAAGAGATAGTCCAATGCCCTTACTGAAGCATGTACTAAATACAGTAACACATCATAACTTAATCAGAACAGGTTGCTGTTGTAACAAAATAATCCTGTCCATGCAGAGGGAGATAATGCCAGTCATTTCACATGACTTATACTTCAGCAGGCAGGGTGTCATAGTGGGACTTTTTATCATTTTGATTAGAAGTTGGGAGTTTCTATATTCCCAGAAAACAAATAAGGATGAGGAATAGTGATGGCTTTCAACATCTACCTGCTAATGCCTATAATCCAAAAAAAAAGGTCAGTGGGGAATAATCATTCCCTCAGTAAATATGTACTGAATACCTACTAAGTGTCAGGTATTATTCTTAGGATACATCAGTGGAACAAAAATTCCCACCTTTCTGGAGTTTATTTTTTTCCATGTTTAAATATGAATACAAGAGTTCACCAGTGCTTGCCCTCCCCCAAATTCTTTGTTCTTTTTATATTTCACTAGCTTCTATGTCTGGGGCAGCCTTGGCTTTCTTCCAGACTCTTCAACACACCTAATATACAACTTTTTAAAATTTGGGGAGAGGGAGTTTCACTATGTTGCCCAGGCTGAAATACAGTGGCATGATCCTAGATCATAGCTCACTGTAGCCTCGAACTCCTGGGTTCAAGCAACCCTCCTGCCTCAGCCTCCTGAGTAGCTGGGACTATAGGTGCACACCACTATACCTGGTTGATTTAATTTTTTCTTTTTTTGGTAGAGATGAGGTCTCCCTATGTTGTCCAGGCTGGGCTTGAACTCCTGGCCTCAAGCGATTCTCTCATCTCAGCCTCCCAGAGTGCTGGGATTACAAGCGTAAGACACCAATGTCTACCCTACAACTCTTTCAGAAAGTAATTATAGATTTCCAATAGTAACTTATAAAAATATTACCACTTTCTGCCCAATCACATCACTAAAAATAAAGTAGGTAACTCTGGAAGCTGTTTTAGCTTTTTCAGGTCACTGAACACCATTTTATAAGAGGGATAGGTGGAAGATATAATGAAGCTATACTAATATTAATGCAAACTAGACAGGGATAGGAAAACTTGATTTTGGAAAATCTAAGCACTTATGAGAGTGTGTTCACCATAGGGAAAATATCCTAGGTTTTCATCATGCTTTTTATTAATTAAAGAATCTTATTTATGGAAAGAACACTTAAGACCATCTAAGACCTCTACCTCCCAATGATAAAATTTTTTCTCTATCTTTATTAAGGCACAGCCTATTTGGCTTTTTTTTAAACACTTCCAGTGATAAGGTCACAGTTTTCTATGGCTAAAAACAACCCATTCATTTTCTGCCTATCCCTTAAACTGTGAAGCCCAGAACCCAGTATGGTATTCTAGACATAGATATCCTTGTGTCAAGTATTTTGGAAATTTTCCTCTAAATTAAAAGCTAAGCATCATAATCATTTTAAAGTTATAAGACAGTCCTCATCTTTTGCTACTGACTTATATAGTAGAGTCACCTAAATTAATGCTTTTTTTTGGAATTTTCAGACCACAAATATTTTTAAAAGGAAGAGGCTCATGGAAAAGGGAAGGAACTGACACGGGGTTGGGAAATTATTTTTTGCCAATCAAGAAATAAAAAAAATACTATCTCTTACACTTCATTATTATTTTATAAATATTTGATGGATATAAAATAAATAGAAGGTACATAAATTTAATATAAACAAATAACTAGAAGTTACATAAATTTAAAATTAAAAAGTGGAAAATTTTCCTTTATGACAAAAGCTAACTATGCTATGGAACATGAAAATGCCTTCATGGACCTATGTTTGGAATTCATTGACTAGATAACAAAGTCTCTTTCAACTCCTGATTCTCCAGGTGCAATGTTTTTCTTATCCACCTGTACAATAGATTTTATTTAAGCTAAGACCCTGACTTTACATTTACCCTTATTCAATTTGATCTTACAAGTTTTCAAACATTAGACCAAATTATCAGTATATTTTAGAACCTTGAATTTTATCTTTCCCAGCTTTGTACCACATACACGTATGAAGTTTTTGCTTTTTCAATATCCAAGTCACTTGTTAAAATGGAACAAGGATTAAGCTAGATTGATAGATTTATCCTTCCACCAGGTTGAGTATAGCTGTTCAAACAGCTGTAGTACTCCAACAATGCTATCATCCAGATAACATTTCCCTCCTTTATTAAAAAAAAGGCAAATCCATTAAAGGATCTCGGAATTGCATATAAAAAGTCTCTAGACCCACCTCTAACCCAAGGCTTGTACCTCAAGTGTACGTAGCTTGGTTAAGTAGTCATCCTCTTTGTATTAAATGTCCACGGCACTGAAAAACACCCAATCCCTCTTTCTCAACAAAGTCTAAATTTTTTCAGGATAGCTCTTTTAGAAAATTCATCTCCATTTTGAGATGAAATTTGTATCCTTCTAACTTCTACTTATAGATTTTAGTTCTACCCCTCAGGACTCTTTAGAACAAGTCTTTCACATCATAGCCCTTTAAAGGTTTGATGACAGTGATTATGTTTCTCCAAGTCTTACCTTTTCCTGGCTAAAAATTTCTTGTTGTTTTTATGAGGTTTCTTATATGACATAGTTTCAAGTCATGTCAGTATTTCAGACATCCTCTGCTAAACATGCTCCAAGTGACAATTATTTTTTAAAGTACAACACTTGTAACTAGGCAAAGCATTACTGTTTTGGTCCTTTGGGCACAGTAAAAACCAGTATGATTCAATTCACTGAAATCTAAGTGAATTCAATCATATTTCACAGATAGGAATTCAGTGCTCCCCTATATCAGCTCCTGCTGACCCAAGGTTTACCTGACTCACTCTAGAATCAATCTAGGAATTTTTGGGGGTTTTTTTGTGTGTGTTCTATTTAGAAACAAAATATCTATTTGTGGTTCAATTAAAATTTCTAAATAAAATAAGATGAAATGTAAAACTGGTCCTCCTTGTTCTTTGTAACCACAATGAAAACTCTCATGAGGATCTTTTGGAAATTTGTTTATAGATATAATAAACATTTGATCCCATTTATCTCTGTTTTTCCCTACATAAATGGGATCATATACATATTCATCTGAAATTTGCCTTTTTCACTTATCTTACATGTCTTCCATATCAAAACATACACAGAGCCAATTAAACTTTAAACAACTTTTAACATTTTCTGCTGACAAGCATTTAGGTTGTTTCTAGCTTTTGCCATTATAGATAACATTGCATAAAATCCTTGCTTATAGACGTTTGTGCACCTGCACACATATATATGTACCATAAAATGTTGGAAGTTGACTTAGTGATGTGAAGATATGTACATATTTTATTTGAATAGATACTGCCAACCTGGAACTTATACACACACACACACACACACACACACACACACACACACAATTGAGCTATACTACAGACTTTAATTCAAATTTTAGGATGGTATACCTTAAGCATAGCATATAATTCATAATCTTTAAAAACAATTTTGAAGTATAAATAAGGTTGAGAATCAGTGTTATAACTTATTCTATGATCAAAACATGTTATATTAGCTTTTCTGATTAACACTGACATAACTGTCAGCTAAAACCTCTAAATTTTTTGGAGAATAAATTTCTTGCTAATCCATGTCTCTTCCATTCTCTATCCTTGCAACTGGTTTTATACTACCCAGTACATATGGTTTAGTATTTATACCTATTATATTTTATCTAGATATAGTTAGTTTTAGTTCATATTCTAGAATATCCAGATTCTTTGGGTCTAGATTCTTTCAGCTAATAGGTTCCTTTATCCTCTTCTTTTTAACTGAAAAATTTGGGACAGTTATTCTATAATTTTACCCAAATAACTAATAAAACACTAAAATGGACTAGGCCAAGAGATCACCGCAGCCCACCAGTTAAGGTCTCTTCCTTGGTTAGCTCCTATATATTAATCAGCCAGTTTAAAATATTTTTTCCCTTCAGTTCCAGCTCAAACTGATTATACTGTCATATTTTTTCCATCTTGTCAAAAAGGCAATATGTCATGTTACAAAAAAGTGGTTGCCAAAAGCCTCCCAGCCCTCTATGAATACAGAATGCTTTATCATTTTAGAAACCATATCATTCATTTATATACTTAGCGGATATTTATTGAACATCCAATATATGCTGCATTTCTGCTAGATACAGGGAAAAGTAGTGAGTAAGGAAGACCAAATCAAGGCTTCCATGATATTTATGTATGAGTGTGTAATATGCACAATAAAAATTAACAATATAAAATATAATTTCAGGTTGTAAAAGACTTTAAAAGAAATAAATATGATGATATAATAAGTCATGGATGGAGGAGTGATTTAGAGAGATTGATCTCTGAGAAGACAATATTTGAACTGAGTCTTCATAAACTGAACAGAAAAGAAGCTATCCGTATGACCATATGAGAAAAGAACACTGAAGAATTACCAAATATAAACTCCCTCAGGTGGGAAGTAGGTTATTGTGTCCTGGAAACAAAAAGGTCAATATGCAGGTGTCTAATGAGTAGAAAAGAAAATAATATGGGATGGGCTTGGAAGTTAGGCAGTAGCAAAAGCATACAGATCTAATTAAGCCATAAGAAATAGTTTACATTTTATTGTAAAAAGCTAAGGAAAGCAATTTATATGATAAACATATTTAAAATTTTACTTTGGCTTTTATAGAGAGAGCAGATTATAGAGATATAAGCATGGAAACCAGATAGAATGATATTTCTGTAGACAGATAAAGATGATGGTGGCATAAGCTAAAGATGTTGACAAGAAGGAGAGAAATACAGAGATTCAAGATAGATATTTTTGGTGAAATTGATTGGACTTAATAGATTAGGTAGGAAAAATAGCCACTAGGTATCATGAGAATATAAACTTCACAAAAAACAGAGGTTTTGTCTATTTTTTTATTTCTGTACTATTTTCTCCCCAGAAGCATAAACGGTGCCTGCTACATAGTAGATGTTCAATAAATACTGAATGAATGAATGAATGAATGAATTCTGTCCCCTTCTGCCAGGTTTTTCACTAGAGTAACTAGGTGAATGGCTGTGTCTTTAACTAAAATTGGGAAGACTGAGGAGAAGTAGAATAAGATAGATGGAGGAATCAGAAGTCCCATTTTGGCTATTTTAAAGTTTAGATATCCTCTAGATATCAAAGTGGAGATGCCAAAGGGAAAACTAGAAATGTGACTCTGGTCTTTAGGAGAGAGGTTTGGTCTAGGAGGGAAAAATTTGGAAATCAACAGCATGCAGAAGATATTTTAAACCATGAAATGTATTGAAATAAATAAAAAAAACTAAAGATCCCTGAAGGACATTAAAAAGAAAAGATCTAATTCTGGAAATAGAGTAGCCCCGTCCCTTATCTGCAGAAGATATGTTCCAAGACCATTCAATGGATGCCTGAAATCTTGGATAAACACCAAACCCAACTGCTGTCAGTCAGAATACATTTTTTGTTCATGTCTTCCATCCACAAATTTAATGCCTTTCCCATCTTAACCAAACACTTAATAACACACTGTGGCTGTAACTTTTCCAGATTGAGGTATGACAGCCAGACTAGTGTGAATTTCTTTCTTTCTTTACAATTTCACTAACAGAAGATCTGTTCTTAACCATAGATTTTAGCAATCTCGGCATATAATATTTTTCTTTCCTTATTGAGAACTTTCACCTTTTCAATTAAAGGAAACACATCATACCTTCTGTTTAACACATCCACATTGTCATCACCACTACTCTTATGTTTTGGGGCCATTATTAACTAAAATAGGGGTTACTTAAACACAAGCACGGCAATAGTTGATCTAATAACCACAATGGCTACTAACTGACTGAAGGACTGGTGGCATATACAATATGGATACCTTGGACAAAGGGATCATTTATGTCCCAGGTGGTACAGAGCAGGATGGCCTGAGATTTCATCTCACTACTCAGAATGCTGTGCAATTTAAAACTTATGAATTATTTCTGGAATTTTTCATTTAATATTGTTCAGTTGCAGTTGATTGTGGGTAACTGAAACCATGGGAACAGAACAGTGGATAAGGGTAGGACTATGTACATATAACATGTTTACTGATGGAAAGATTCCATATCAAGTCATTATTCTCTAAAATAATTTAAAGTTCAAAAAATTTTAACATTTTAAGCAAAATTATAATTTTTTTCATGACACTTGATAAGTTGATACTGAAAGTTATATGAAAGAACAAAAAGTCAAGAATTACAGCAATAATTTAAAGAAAAAAACAAGATGAACAAGTTTGCCTAGAACATATCAAGATTTAGTCTGAAACCATAATTAATACATTGTGATACAATTGCAGGGAATAGAGAAACAAACTAAAGGAACAAATAGGAGTCCAGAAATTTATGTACCTCAAAATGTGTGTTTCAGTTTGATTATCAAGCTATATTTACATGTGGAATAATAGTAAAAAGAATTATACACATTTGATGTGTAGAATGTATTATATAAATATGTACATGTATGCATGCATTATATATGTATATAAGTATATAAGTTCACATGTATACAAATATATATGAAACAATGGAAACATAAGTGTGTATGTGTATGTGTGTGTGTTTTTGTATGTAAAACATTGGTAGAATTTCATATCAATTGAGAAAGGGTAACTATTTAATACCTGATGGTGGTCTGATTACTAACAGTGTTAAAAGATCCATACCTCATGTTAGACACAAAAATAAAGTTCAGAGGGAATAAATATATATGTTGAATAATAATACTTCAGTATTTTAAAAAGATAACGTGGTAACTATATGACACTTTTGTTGGTAGACTTTCTTAGCAAGGCATAAACCCAGAACACAGAATACATGCTCAATAAATATTTATTAAAGGTATTAAAAGATGAATATGTTTACATTAAAATCATAAAATCCTCTATGATTAAAATATTTTAAAAGTTAAAAAAAGCTATAAGCAATAGACATATTTTTAACAATGTAAGTAAATCATTAACATAAATATATTATTGAAATTCAATAAATCAATAGCAAATATTTTATATTATTGATTTATATTGATATATATTAGTATAAATTATATATTATTGATAAAATATTGATAATATTATAATATAAAAAAGACAACTCGACTAAAAATTGGCAAAGGATACAGGCAAGTCATAGAAGACTAATAGAATTCAAAAGCCAATAAATATTTGGAAAATCAATAAATATTTTGAAAAAAAAGTTCTCACTAGTAACCAGAAAATTACATATTAAAACGATCTAAAAAAGTGACAATGAAGTGTTATTAATGATGTGGAAAGATGGGAACTCTCATAGACTGTTGACGAGAGTATATTTGCTTTAACTACTTGACAGACTTTGTTTGGTACAGTATTCTGTTCCCTATGGAGTCTCATAGAAAATTGACATCATTTGGAAGTTCTCAGCTGCAGGCCCTCTAGATGCCACTTCTCCAGCCGGTTCTTACTTGTTAATCTACATTAAGTCCGAAGAAGCAGTTTCTCTCACTGTTTCCTCAGTGTTCTTACAGATGAAATTTTCAACAATGCAAATCAAGAATTTAACACATGCTCTACATTTAATATAATGAGAATCTCAACAGATGTCCAGAGACTTGAAGTCCCTAATCATCATTGTATTTCATATCCTTACAACATTTGTGGTCTTTATTAGGAATTAAGTATCTATATTATTTCCTTCTAGGACAAAGTTGTTAAGATTGCCCTCTGTGTATCCTGATTCATGGCTTCAAGACTACGAGTCATCTAGAAATAATTCCCTGAAAATGTGTTGCTCTTCAGATTTTAGGAAACTCCTGAATCGCTGACAAGAAAACATGAGTTTTTTCAAACTCATGCCTTCTTTGATAAAAGGGAAAAGAAGTCATTCCTTTCATATTACTTGAAATTTCAAAATAAATAATGACTAAAAATAAATCAGTTGGACAAAGCACCTTTTATTCATGAGATGCCAATATGGCCACTCAGAGACTGCCACACTTTTTCTCTACTGGCAGGCCTTTCTGAGACTCACCACTACTGTATGAATAGTGTATACTGTGCATCCATGCAAATGAAGACAGTTATCTTGTCTATAAGGTTCTGGAACACAAAATATTGTTCATATCCTCCTATTGGGTGAAAAGAATCTCAGCAATCAGTTAAGATAAGATGTGGTTTTCTTACCTGACTTTCTACTTAATGCTACAGAGTCACATTTGAAGGCAAGTTTTTACTATCTCAGTCTGGAAAAATATCATAATTTATTATCACTAATCAGAAAATAATGCTATTAAGTATTCCAAAATAAAACAACTTATGAAATGATTATATCATTTCAAGTAGTAAAAACATATGTAGAGGTTTTCTATGCCTTTATTGAAGATTTCTTCAGCATCCTGTTTTGCCTCCTAAAACAACTATTGGTTTATAAATAAATACTCACATAATATTTAGTTTCTCTAATACTCAGTTTGCTCATCTGTAAAATAAGGGGCTTTTCTGTTTATAGTATCCTAGGATTTGCAATAAAGACTGAATTTCTTTTCTTGCAGGTCTTGCAAAACAAACCCCCTTTACCTCTTTCCTTTACTAGATATAAAAGGAATTTAGCAAGATAAGTCAATGCATAAAATTGTTTCATTATCATGATTAAATGTATCCATTTTCAATGGTTCTTTTAAATTTTCAGACTATTAGAATATGTTTAACTCAGACTAACATCAAATCTCTTAGAAGTATCTAAAATAGCTGCAAGAACCAATTCCTTAGTCAAGAATAAACCATGACCTTGGGTCAATTCAGTCTTCCAGTCTTAAAATAAATATCTTGCTATATTTTATACATATAAAAGTATGAAAAATTATAAACATCTTTATAGAAAAAAGAAAGTAACTTAGTTATCATACCTGTGGACACAAGGTTTCCAGGTGATTGGCTGCAACTTTGACAATTTTAATCCCATCTTCATTTGTTGACATGGAGCAAGCAAGATTTGCCACCTTAAATACAATCCAAAACAATGGAAATCATTTTAGATCATCAGAAAAATGCAGAAACATTTGTTATCCTGGACAAGTCGGAACATGTACACATTCACTGAAAATCTCAGTGACAAACAACATTCTCATAAATGTCACTGGTATCATTTTATGAAAGTATTCAGAGAATCTATTAAAACAATTAACAATAAAGGGCCCTAGGGAATTGTTTAAAATAAAAGGAAAGACTGATGAGTGAATCAGTAAACCCAAACAGTCTCTTGGTATCAACATCTAACCCATAACAAAAAGTCATAAGATATTACGTGACTGGAAAAAAAAAAGTTAGATTGAATGCGAATAGTTTCTTGGAATCTCAAATGATTGTGGTTTAAGTTTGTAATTGGTTTACTATTTCCCAGAGGTCTATTAAACATACTTAAGTTGTATTAAAGATGACTGTATCTTTATTCATGTTTTTATTTGCATTAAATACAGTACAAAGCCAGATAAATACAAGATAATTAAATTCTTCTTCCTGTTCTTGATTTTCTATTACAACTCCATGGGCACTGTTTGACATTCCAGCAGTGTATTCAATTCAAGCATTAGTGACACCCAAATTTCTTGTATAGTATTGCTTTTGAAACTTACACTTTTTCCCAGTGAAATGGGTACGCTTTTAAATAATTATATTATGTCCATTACCTGAGTCTGATGTTTACAAATACTTTTTTTATACCATGATAGAGCCATGAGAAAGAAAAACTCTTCTCCCTTCCTTTGAACCCTACTCTTATTCAGCACTCCTCCTGCTAATCCAGTAAGGTTTATGTACAGAGGCAATGTTTTCTCTGATCTACAAAATACATCATTGTCTTCATCACTGCAAGAGATCATTTATCTAACAATTTTTCTAAACTTTTCGATATCCCTGCCAGGTATATATTTTAACACACTGCAGTTTTTACTGCTCAAACCCAAAATAAATTCAGTTGTAGAGAAACTGCACATTAACTGCATGCAGTGGAAATGAACCAGAAACCTCTTTGGATTACTATTTTAATAGAACCACAAAATGTTATTTAAATGAATTTATAGTCTTTGCTTTTTCATAGCATACTTTTAATATGTCAGCAGTGAAACAACTCCTTGGTTTGCATTTACATATAATGAAATAACAGCCATACATTATTTAACTGTGGAAGGGCATTGTTCATTTTATTAATGTACATGAAAATGGCTTACTTGAAAAGGTCTTCTGTTGGCTTGAAGGTCATTATGCCTCAACTTTCATATCTGACACATAATTAGCACATTTGTGAGTTATTTGAAAAGGGCAACATTTTCTGTGCCCCCCTCTCCCCTCAAACCCTACTCACTAAAAGTGAAACTCCAAAGTCTAATTGCTTTAATATATATTATATTAATTTGCACTGTACTTGCAGAAAATATCTATCTATAAATTTGAGCACTGTTTAATATAAAAAAAATAAACATTGTTGGCTCAATTCTTTGGTCAAATTAGAAGAATGGTGAGTATTCCAAAGCTTAAAAATTATAGAAAATGATTTCATGTAGATACTCATTTACTTTCTTTGTTAATATATCCTTTTTCTCTTATTTTCCCTTTTAGCAATGTCCAATTCTTGTTCTGGGTGTTTCCTGGACAGCTGATTCACCATAAGCCAATTAAGTGACTGACATAACATGGAAATTATCTTAAACACAATTTATGTTTGTAATAGTAAATTTTTACACAACTTTCAAATGAAAGTACAAAACAACTGAAAGTTGTGTTTTCTACTCAATGATTATACTATCACTCTTTCTGCTCTCATTTATTCTGTGCCTATACATATCTGAACTTCTCTTTATCAGAGCTATTCTGTCAAATAAATTCTGTAGGTAATCATGTACTATTTCAAGGCATGTGCAGTTTTAGTGCTGTTTTGTACAAACAAGGTTGAATTTATAATATACCTAGTATCTGTGACTAAACAGAATAGTTAAGTGACAGATATAAAATCTGTTTACAGTTCTAATTTAAGTGATTTGTGACATATTTTCCAAAGTCACTTCAATCTGTGAATGAAAGCCAAATTTCTTCTAATAATAATTATCCCTAAGTTCTGTGTGGCACTTCAGGCAATCAAGTATGTTCCCAAGCACAGTTGGAAAATAACTCCCTACTGGTCAGAGAAAATAGCATTCAAATACAATATTTTGCAAAATAGTTTAAGATATTTGGACATCAGGCATCCTCTATGTATCTAACTTTGACAATATTTCCAAAATCTGGGCAAAGCTCCATTATTCAAGAGATCTTTATAGAAAGTTTAAGACCACAAAGGGAAACTAGGGGATAGGGAGGTTTTGGAGACAAACAAATATGGGTTTGAACCTGATTTCCACAACTAGTAAGATTCAGACCATAGGCAAGATGTTAACTTCTTTAACTTTGTTTTGTAATCCATAAAACGGATATAATGCCTACTTCACTGGAGAGCTTTGATGTATAAATGAGATAGTGTGTGGTGATGGTCTAATACTTGATAGCCCTGGCAATAACTTCCTTCCACCTCATCTGTTAACTAATGGGGGGAAAATATAACCTTCACTCTCTCAGAGGTTTTGTAGAGTTAAAGCCTTGGAAGCCTAAAGAAATTTAACAATATTTGTGATCCATGAACCATAAACTCAAATGCTTTCAAGAGCTCTTATATTCAGAGAATATAAATATAGAGTCTATGTAAGTCATTCATAGGATGGGGTGGTGGGTTTCCAAGAAAAATGATTGTGAACTCAATACAAAAACAGATGAATTGAAAGGAAAAACTCAAACTATCTTAGTCAAACAATCTGTTGGCTTACTTTAGTTCATAGGTTACCAGTTTGTGCTCTCTGACTCCATTCTTTAGGCCTCTATTGTACAGACAGGGAAACAAAATTCAACAGGGAAAAGAAACATGCTTAAACCAGTAAATACCATGGAGACTATTAACCACGGATGCGTGTGTGCTCTTTATGCTACCATGAATTAAAGTATTGACAAAGGTTCCTGTATTGAATGATTGACCTGACTTTTTATTGATATTGTGGTATATCCTTAGTCAAGTCTAAGAAAAGCATAGTCTAAATTATCCTAAGTAAATGTGACCAAAAACATTTAGATAAATTCACACATTTATTAAAAAGAAAATGCTGGACAAATTTTTTTTTCATTTTTACAAAATGATTAGATTATATCATTAAAATAATTACAAATACTGTAATAATTAAAAACAAAAAAAAGTATTCAAACAGGGATATGTTGTGTTTCTGAGAGAGGAGTGAAGTTTTCTATCAGCATCCCTCTCTTTCATCTCGCCAATTCTCACCAGTCCTTCTAGGCTGAACTTATTGCCCTATTTGCCCTGTAAAAAAAAGTTATAGACAGTAAATCCTGGCCAGAAAATTCCTGACAAATCCTACTGATATTTGTTCGCTCTTCCTGGTTCCTAGTTCAAGTTCTGTGTACCAAACAGTATGTTCTTGGCATTCTTTCTATTTGCTGGACTTTAGGTCTTCCCTTTCACTCACCAGAGAAGATGGTACCCTCCACTCCCCAACCCATGGTCTTGGGTGAGAAATTCCCTGCTCAGGAAACTGGCCTTGTAGAATCCTGCCACCTAGGCTAGCTCCATTCCACACTCTCAATCAAAATAGGAAAATGGCCATACTTGACCCAGAAGAATAATTCAGTAGTGGCAGAACCACAGACAACTATAAAATGGATATTTGAAGATTGGGAATTTTCTCAGGACCCTTAAATAAATCTACCATTCTATAGGTTGACTCTGCTGTTCACCATTACTTTCTTTTAATTTGGTAAAGTGATTCTATTTTAAACACATTGAATACTAGAACATGGTATATCTTAACATTCTTATATGAAGTTTTATCTAAAATCTCAGGAGTACTCCTAGTCTTCTCACTCATCTTAGACAACTGAAATGAAATCATTGCTAGCAATGAGTACACTATTTGGACAGCTGCTTATCACGCATAATTCAGTCTGCCACTAAGAAGTTCTCACACAAGTATTTACCTGTGATATGATTTCTCAAGAACATGAAACGAACTGATGTTTGGTGAGATTTCCATTGTTGCACATTCATTGTTTATATATTGTTCATACAGTTGATTATACTATCACATCAGCATGTATCCTAACTCTTAATGGGTGTAAAAGGTCATTGTTTCATTTTCATGCATTTTCCTCTCTGGCAGATGGTCATGCAACTCTTGTGAAAACACTTCCAGAGACAGAGAATTTACTGTTTTTTAGGGCAGCCTATTCCCATTGGAGGATGGCTCAAAGTTACACAAGTTATGAAGTTCTTTAAAAGGAGACGAAGTCTTTCTCTCAGAACTTTTTCATAGAAGTCATAGAATCTGGAATATCAATTATCTTCAATAACAGAAATAAATGTGGGCCCAGAGAAAGTCTATATCAATAGCCCTCACTTTGTGGATTAAGGAAGATGATGAGAATAATATAATCACCAATAAATAACTATTAAAAAGAAAAGTCTAGTTCCCTCTGACAAGATATTCAGACATAGTAAGTGTGCATATGGGTGGAAGTTAAATGTGTAAGGAATGTATAATTAGATTTTTTAAAGTTCCTCCAGGTAATTCTGACATACTCCCTTCCACACTCCCAACACACACACGGAACAACACTTAGATACACACTCAGATCTTGGTTGATTTTTATTTGTTTGAATAGACACTCCCTTCCTGAACTTAAGTATAATGAGGTGAATGTCTACAAAAGTAAGGCCTCAATATTTATGGGAGAGGTTATAAAGTTATATAAAAGACTTCACAAATTAGAGGCAAGAAATAATGACTTAAACAACTACTGAGCAATAGAGAAAAGTTTAAAAATAAAAATAAGAAAATCAAGTGTAGGGGAGCTTTCTAGCCTTCCACCCAAAATCCATTACTTCTGGCAATAGCATAGATGTCTCTCCGGAGAACTGATCTTTCTTCCTCTAGCTCAGTGGTGTGAAGTCTCAGTATGACTGTTAATCAAGGCTCCTAGTCCCCCCCAGCTCTAGCCAAGGCATATTCATCACTTTCTATTGCCACCTACAGTCCTGAAGCAGTCTTTGTTAAGCCCAATCTTAGCCCTTTTCTTTCATTTTGACTTTGCTTATGTGCATTATCTTATAGTTTCCAACAAGTTCTTTTTTTTCCTACTATGCCAAATTTGTCTTCTTTTGCATGCAACCAGAGAAACCTGATTCTTTGTACTTAGTCCAAAACTTATGCACCAAGAATATACTAATCTCAGATGGTTACTTTCAACAAAGTCAAAAGCTGTTAATGCAGAATTGTAATTATTTCTGCGAAAGGCACTCTCCTATCAAATGTCTGCCTCTGGATTTAGGCAACCTGAATGTCTTAGTGTCATGCACGAATGCACAGAAGGAGATATTAGCTTCAGTTCCTATGCATATAAATAAATGTTTTTATACTTGTCTTCCTTTGACTATCTAATCCTCAGTGTCTATTAGAACATGTTACATATTAGGTGCAAAAGAACATCTAATTTTTGAAGAAAATAATTTATCATTTTTCAGTTTATCTTTCTGTAAGCTGTTCATTTGTTTGAAAGCCATCCCTCATATACACTTTCAAAATCATACCTATACTTCAAGACTATCAAATATTTTCTCTTCCACAAACCTCTCAGGTGCGCAGAATCAGAATTCGTACCTCCATCTTCCTACACTCTCACGATTACAGTACATCCTCATTTTTCCTACGCTTACTTATGTATCTATTGCATATTGCTCAAAGTAAAGACAATGATGTGTTTTTATTTTCTTTTCATCAAGCATTACTATTTTCAAAGTATTCTGAAAATAGTATTTAGTCCATGTAAATTAATTATAATACACGATGGTGCTCAAAGGGTGGTGGTGTTCACCAGGGATTCGGGGGTTGGAGGGGTAGTCCCACATCTGTGGGATGGGGTGAACATTGTGGCGGAGAAGGGCATACCTCTAACCCTTCCTAGGGAGAGGCAAAGATATAAAATGTAACCAAAATGTTAAGAAAAAAAGAAACATTTGTCGGGTGTGGGGCAGGTGGGAGGGGGAGGAAGGGATGGGTATATACATACATAGTGAGTGTGATGCACACCATCTGGGGAATGGACGCGTTTGAAGCTCTGCCTCAAGAGAGGAGGGGGGACAAGGGTAATGTATATAACCTTAACAACTTTACCCCCATAATATTCTGAAATAAAGAAAATAAATAAAAATAATAATTTATTTGTGTCTATCTACAAGTGAATCATCATGAATATAAATGATTATCATGTATGAAACTAATATTATATATTAAATGAATTGTATTTTTTAAAGTCATGAGAACTTAACTTTTTTCATTGGAAATTGTGTCCCTCTTCCATCTTTTCCCCATAAAAAGTTCCTAATTATTGACAATATGAGTATAAAGTTTATTGCTTTAGGTTATAAGGAAGAACACCTGAGAAAAGAAAGTCCTTGGGTTATTAAATTGTCCTCTGAGTTGAATTCAGTCTATATATGTTCATTGGCAACATCAAGACTTGACAAATCAGTAGCAGAGATACAAATAAACATAGGAAAACTTTGAGTAAGGATGCAGAAATAATGTAGCTGAAATGAGTTCTTTATTTTTTAACTTGGTATTTGGGAAGGATATCTGGGCTTCTTTCTGAATTTAAAAAGGGATAACAGTTCATAAAAGCTTATGAAGAGGCATGAGAAGGAAAAGAGGTGTCTATACCCCTTGAACACATTAGTAAATAGCAAAACTACAAACTCTCTGGCCAAATAACTCATATAAGGAACACTAGAAATCTTTCAATTTGATAGGAGATAACAAGAAGATATCAAGATGCTTTGAGTTTAAGTTGTCACTGAGATATGTAAGTAAACATAATCACAGTTAAGTGTGTAGTTAAGAGGGGTCTATGGTGGAGATAATAATTAGGAAGAAGTCACTAGCTTATCAATGATAATTAAATGTGATTATGTAGAGAGAACATATTCTTAGAAGGGTATCTAAGATATCAATATTAGGCAGATAGAAGAAGATAATCTTTCAGTAAGTCTCAGAAAAAGTGACCAGAGATAGAGTAGGTTACCCACAATACTCTGATGTCATAAAGACCAAGAGAAGAGAAGGTTACAAGAAGATGGTATCAAATATTAAATGCAGAGAGATCAAATAAGTTATTCCTGAAAATATTTGTTGATTCATTCACACAGAAAGCCTTGCTAACCATTCTTAAAGTGCTTGGGTGGAATGATGATGGTTAAACTAGTCTTACATGAACAGAGGACTACATAAGTGGCAAGGTAGCCCCATAAGTCTGGTGACTCAAAGCAGAGACCTATACGCCCTCCAGGCAATACTTACTCTCGCATGTCCACATCTATCCATCTCTTTTGATTTTACCTCTTCATCATCTCCTGACTTATTTATATTTCCTGTCCTCCACCCTAGTTAAGTTTTCAATCAGTTTTATTTATTTTTTTATTCTTCCCCCCAGTTTTAACTTATTTTTAGCAAATGTTCCTGCTCTGCAATATGTTCAACATACTGCAGCTAATAAATTATTTTAAATGCAAAGTTGATTCCCCCATCATCTTCCTAGCCCCACATCATATCCACTTCCTAAGGTCCTATATAGTCTGGCCCAAGAGTCATCATGCCTACTTCTTTTGGATGTTTTTTCTCTCTTTGCTTCAGCTATTTCAATATACTTTCAAATATTGATGCTTCCTTCTGTCACCAGACATTTGGACATGCTGTTTCCTCTAGTTTAGAATACTCTCCTCCTCTTTCTTCACTGCTACCCTCATACCACTTGGACCTGCTTAACTAGTATTCATCAGATCTCTTAAGTAATTTCTTTTTTTCTCAGTACCATTTACTGAATAAGGATTCCTATCCTCAGTGTATGTTTTTGTCTCCTTTGTCAAAGATCAGATAGCAATGTAAGGATGGTTTTATATCTGGATTATCTGTTCTGATCTACTGGTCTATGTCTCTGTTCTTGTGCCAGTACTATGCTGTTTTTGTTACTATAGCCTATGGTACAGCTTGAAGTCTAGTAAATTGATGCCTCCCACTTTGTTCTTCTGATATATAAAAGCAGGGACTTCACCTGTATTTGCTCATCATTCAGCGCTAGTGTCTAGTATCTGACATATGGTAGCCAAACAATAAATATTTCTTCAGGAAATGAATACATGCATGAATGCAAAAATCAGTATGCTTAAGATTATATCATTTTTGAGATGAGATGAAGGTAGGAAAAAATGGGATTTGAAGGGAAGAGACAGCAGCAGAAATTCAGAACAAAAGGGAAAAGAGAATGAAATCTTCCTTTGAAATTCATTTGTAATATTTCACAAAGGCATAGACAGCTAGACTTCAAAGAAAAGTAACACACTTTTCTTCTAGTAGAGTCATCATACTTAACAAGGCTTGGGGCCAACTTCTTTCAAGTTTTACTTTCACTTAAGATATCAAACTAGGAACTACCAAATAGGTCTCAATTTAGTTTTTAATTTATTTATTTTTAATCAAGTAAGAAAATAAACTATTCAAAATGCCCAAGCTAGGTGCCAAATGCTGGCAAATGTGGCATATGGAAAATGCCACTAGTAATTCCTGTCAACAAACCCAGGAGCTTTAGTGTACCTTTCAAAATGTAATATATGCTTTGCTTCTAAGAAAGCCCCACTCAGGGGCCTGGAACTGAGTTTGGGAATTATAGAAGGAGATCTGTGACCTCCCATGTTGGCATCCAACTGACCTCTAGCTAATACACCAGCCCTTATATTTTTCCTGGTGAAGCAGCACTACTCTGCTGTCTATGGTAGTAATAAGAAGTGACCATGAATTATAAGTTCTGTAGAATATTTAACTAATAGAATTATGCTATAAAAGAGCATAGCAACATACAGGGCAACAATTTCATCAAGTTACAAATATTGATTATCCGTCACAAATGCGTCAAGTCACAAATATGATCATTATGTGGTCTGTGAAATACCAGGGAAATTAAAGAAGTGAAAGACAGTGAAAATCAAGGTAATTTCAACTTTCCTTTTTCATGCTTTTAAATATTTATAATTTGGCTAATTATAATAATAATGAATCATTTTTATGACCAGAAAAAAGTGTTCATTTTGAAGAGAATAAAAAGTTTCTATACCTGTATATGAACTTTTAATACCAATCAGAAGGACTGTATTAATCATGAAATTTACTGTGAAGATCCAGACATTTAAAAACAAGGTTTCTAGAAAATATAGATATACAATGATTAAGTAGTAAGAAATGATGCTAAGTAGGAAATAGTTTCCATTGTCTCATATGCTGTTATATTTATAATGATGATTCACCAGTATGGCTGATAATGCACAATAGGGGTATTAGGCACTGATATCAGGCAAGGTTTTACCTTGCTTTTATGTCATATAATGGCACAAAACAAGTAAATTAAAATCTGTTGTCAATAACAAAATCAAAGCACCCAAAAGTGATCTTAATAATAAATTAAATTTAATTTGTTTGGAGTGCCAACGGTATTCTGTGCATGGTGTGTTTGTGTGTCTGTCTGTCTGCAGTAGATACAAGATGATTCTCATAATTGAGGAATTACAATATGGCCCTAAATTTCTTTTTCTTATCTTACACCCTCCAACTCTATTCAAATTTGCGTCTGAACTTCTTGTTCCTCTCAAATAAGTCATTAAGGATGAAAATATTCATTTGTCTAAGGAGACATATGCCAATGTTGTTCTGAAAAACAGACATCAGTATGCTGTGTCAGTATGTATCATCACAAAAGAAACAAATGAGATGAAAACACACACACACACACACAGAGGACTCAAAAATGTCTGGCTGTTACAGTATTGCTTCCAACAAATTATGAGAAGTATATGCTTCATAGTTCAAATTGAAGTAGGCAATGTATACTGCTCTAAGAGTACCGTTTCACCAAACACATTTCCCTTCTATTTTGAAACCATAACTATAGATGAATACACACACCCCATATTGATGTGTGATGTAAATTATAATGGTAAAACCAGCTAGATAGTTTCCTCAAGGTCTCTCTCTAAATTAAGCTATTATTCACCTCAGAGTCACCACTTAAAGGATAAAAGTATATGCCACCTGCCAAGTAAATTTAATATAATAAACAGTACCAAATAAAATCCGTTTAACCACCAAAGAGACAAAACAAGTCTAAACTATAAATTAAAGACAAGATCAAGTGTTGTTTCCTGAACTAGTGTTAAACTTTGTTGTCTGCTGAAGTCAAGAATAAATATGAAGCATAAAGATCCAATAAGTATTTATTAATGGAATCAGTATGGAAAGAGTAGATATCAAAAAATACTAAAATTAGCCTTCATTATCATTGAAAATGACATAAAATTTCAAAACAATTTTATGACCAGTGACTTGATCTCTCACACAGCAGAGAGAGAAATTGTTTTCTTAACGAGAGACATAATGTGCTAAAGCCAATGGAAAGTTTTTAGTGAGTCAAATTATAAGCAACATGTATTATACATATCACTCTATTCAAATGCCATCATGAAAACAGAAAGTGTCATATATTACAAAGATAATTGTAATTATGTAACCTTCCTGAATATGGGTGAGTCAGTCAAGAAGACCACCCAATTCCCTAACTAAGCAAGAAATCCACACCCACGTACATTCCTTACTTTCATGAAAGAATGGGTCTCTTAGTAGGTGACAGCAATTAATTGTCTGGCAGCTTTTATTTTGGAAGATATCAGAACAATAATCTGTACAACTATTTTTTTTCCGTGCAGACATTTATTTAATATGACTCTGAGGAATATAGGCAAACAAGCTTTAAAATTTATTGTAATTATAATCCCAGAGAGATACCCTTCTGAGTATAAATGGCCCATAATGCATAAAAAAATAATTTACTCATTTGTAAGAATAAAATGTGTTGTGAGACAGAACACATGTTTGTGTGTGTGTGTGTATGTGTGTTTAGAGTAGGAGTGTGGTAAGTGTATTTGTGAATGTGTATATGAGACCTCAGCAAAATTTGCAAATGGGTATAATAGTACTATTAAACACCATGATTTCTATATCTCCACATTCTTGGGTTCCTTGAACCTTGTGAGGGCTCCTTAAATGTGTTCTGGTTATAAATTATATGATAAAAAGTGGGGTGTAGCTAATTATGTGATATAGGATAGAAAGAACATCAAAGATTTAGGCCCCTATAACTTTAATAGGGGCAATAGTCATTGTAGGTTTAATCCTAACTACCCCTGGTAATGCTGCAGCCCAATGAAATGCTGGACCCATACTGTGAGTGGTGGCTATTACTAGAGGATAAGACATTTACCATGTAATCTTAGCGCTGTTTTCTGATATTACTATTGGTTCCAAATAGCAGTAAAGAGAGGTAAGGAGAGACCTTATTTTACTAATGTTCCATAATTAGGACAAATCAATATGTTAATTCTATTTGCACAAGGTTAAATTGTGAAGTCCTTGAAGACAGAAGCCACCTTACCCCTGTTTTTGGTTCTAAGACTTTGCAAGCAATGGGTGCTCTTAAAGCATCTGTTGAATTGAATGAATTTAAACCAGCATTGTAAATAAAATATTTTTCACATTGTATTCTCTACAAATATTTACAATTGACCTGCTTACAGAGGCCTAATGATAACAATAAAAATCCACAAATATTTATTATGTGTGGATTGTGTGTATCAGGTCTATTTTAGGCACTCAATGAGGAGGAGAGGATGAGGGAAGAATAATTTCCATGGTTCAAGAAATGAAAGATTTAGATGGAAATACACAAAACACTTAGAGCTATTCATAACACAAAATTTAAATGACAATTTATACTATGATATTAAATGAATAAAAACTAAATGCTAATGGGCTTCAGAGTAAGGAAAGAAGTCAGGGAAGCTTTAAAAAAATTTAGCTGGTTAGTTTCAAAGAGTCTTAAAGAAAGACAGTTTTCATATATCAAATGAATTGGTTTTTAAATGCTATAAGACTATTTTGTCAAAATGTGTTAATAGAAAACATAAATGTTTTAATAAATCCTAATATCAGAAGATTTCTGGGTAAAAATAATCAGAAATTTCTGGTTAAAATTTAAAAATCTATATAATAAACATTGAATAATCGAGTGAAAACTATTATTATAAAAACTGAAAGTTAAATAGGTTATTCCATTTTTATCTTTACAATAATATTTTGTACGTATTTAGTTGTTTCCAATTATCTTGAGTACTGTGGAGCTTGAATCAAAATAAGAAAGCAGTGCTGCACTGAGGGTAGCTCCGTGTACATCAGCCACATGGCGCCACATGGCAGCACGAGCCAGGTCTGGATTCTCACCAGCACTGCTCCGTGGCTTTGAGTCTGAGCCACAGGAGTTGGAGGGCATTTTGTATCATCTAGTCCAGTTCTTGACCCTGTTTCAGGAAGCTGGCTTGCTTGTACTGCACCTGGAGCCTTTTAAAACACTGTCAGGCTCAGCCTCTGAAGAAAGAATTCCCACAGCGTTCTGGCCTTGCTCAGCCTATGCAGTTTTGTTCCCGGAGTCAAGAGATAGGTTGCTTCCTTTCCTGGCTCTTGAGGGCAGAGGCTGGGCTTTCTCACCTATGAGTTGGTAACCTTAATGAGTACCTCCCTTTCGGTACAGAAGGGAGAGTACAAAGTGTCCTGGATGCTTAATAGTCAGAAACGGAGAATGCCAAGTAAAAGCTCAGTCCATTTTGCCACCGCAGTGAGGAGTCCCTCACCTTCAGCCTCTGACTATTGTGGTTTCCTCCTACTCCTGGCTGCCAGGCTTTGAAAAACACACCCAAGCCTTGTATCTGTCTCTCCTGTTGGTTAATTAACACTAATGGGCAGCTGTCATTCCCCCGTAAAGCCACAAAAATGGCTGGATTACTTGAGGGCTAATTATGCTATTTGTGGAGGCACAATCTCTGTCTCCTTTCCAGCAGCCTACCCTTTGGAACCTCATGGCTCATTAACACCTCTACCAGCGGAGGAATCAGACAAGACTGTCAGCTGCACCACTTCTCACATTTCCATGAAAAAGCTTAAATCTAAGCAATGCCATTCTAGGCTGCTTCTACAAGGATTTTTAGCTTAGCAAAATCCCCCTTGTAATCTTTGTCCATAATTTCATCCCAAATACTGAATTATCTCCTTAAGGGCTAAAAAGCTTTCCTTAAAATGACTTACTTTTAAATTTTTTTTATAGACATCTCTAAGGGTCACTGGCAACTCAAGTGCAATTCTTGATTTCCTCTCCTAGCATATTCTAAACAGCCTATTATTTTCAAATGGCCACTTTTAGGAGTGGCTTTCAAAATCTATTGCTTTTTTTTTAATTTCAAAAAATTAAGGGAGTACAAATGTTTTGTTACATGGATACCTTGCATAATGTGTGCCCATCACCAGAATAGTGTTCACTGTATCTGGTAGGTAAGGTTATACCCTTTGCTGCCTCCCCGTCTCTCCTTCTTGGTTTCCAATGTCCTTTACATCTCTCTGTGCCCATGTGTGCCCATAATTTAGCTCCCAATTATCTGTTGCTCTTTCTTTTCCTATAAGTAGACTAATGCCTGTCCCTACTGTCTTCCTCCATTCATCTCCCACATCTTAGTCCTTTTTTTTCAATGCCTACCCCATCAGCTTCTCTTTTCTGAAACTGAACTCAGTCTCTGCATAATCAACGTACTGCCATCATCACAACCAGTTTTGTTCTGGAATCTCCAAGAACCACTGTAGAAACTACCTTTGTTGACTTCTGGGGTCTGCGCTATCATTCTTTTCTCTCCCCCACCCCCACATCGTTTATTCTCTTCACACAATGTCTCCCCTTCTCACCAGTTCTTCCATCGTCCAGAATCTAAGATTTGTTCACACTTTCCCTCTCATTCTGCTCTTTTCACATCACTGTTTCTATGGCAAATGAAAGATATCACATAAACAATATGGCTTTTCTTTTTGCATTTTAAATATATCATATTTATCTGCTTTCTCTGTTAGTGAATAATTTATTTTCTGTGGCTTTGTTAATAGAGTCTATAAGCCAGGGGCTAGTTTTACATCTACATTTAGTAAATTGAATAATAGTATATTTTGTTACAATGCAATAGTATAGCAGAAATCCCTGTTTGGGGAGCCATGAAGTCCTACGGGGCAAGTCTCAAGTGCTGTGGTGGGTGAGTTAACCATAGAAAAGGTAATTAACTGTAATTGCTTATCCAGTTAAATAGTATGAGTTACAGTGAGTGACTAATATAGTTTTGAAAGAAAGTTTTATTATTTCGAGATCTGTATCTTAGTGACAATGGCTTTGTTTTTAGTAGATCCAATAACATAATCAGATTTATGCTCTCTAAACGGGTACCAATTAATTGTATATTACTTTATGAATATATGAAGCAGTATGATTTGAAAAAGGAGACCCAGCAGTATAGATATTGAGATCCAGAAAGAATAAACTCTCTCAATGATTATCTTGTATTTTACTTATAAAATCCTCCATGAAGATGACTAACCCCAAAGATCTCATTTTCAACCTAAAGCACTCCCATCAAATATGTCAGGCTAGTGAAAACAAATCACATATTTTAGAGTATTAATAATATAAATTCAAATCCTTCTGACTCTCTACTCTTCAAATTCTCTAGGAACAAATAAAACTTAAAAGTATTTATAAGTCACTATGCATACACTCTGCTTTGGGCATTCACAACTATCTTAAAAAAATACAATTTGTAACAGGAACATTCTAATGCCATGTGTCTCTTCACAGTTAAATTATTATGAATGTAAAACCAAAAATCACCCTAATAAATTTGCCAAGTCAAATTTTGACTTCATATATGTCACTTTTAATTCATCACTGTAGTCATGTTAAATCCCTTAGTAATAAAAAAAAGACTTGCTTCTTTACTACCATATTTATTATACTATGAATGAACTCTGCATCTCTCTTTCTCCATATATATGCAGATTTAAGTATTCAAAAGTATTTTCAAAGAAATATGTTCTTAATGTAAAATATTTGGAAAACAGTTAAATATAAAAGAGCAAATATACATTTTTAAGTTGGTAAGTTGGCTCACACAAAGCCTACCCTTAACTACTCTTTCCTTTACTTTTTTTACCACTCTATTGCATACTATAGAGCTCAGGCCAAATCCCCTCTTCAGAATGGATTCACCCATCTTCCAGCTGATAGGGCTATCTGCTGTTGACCACTCATGACTTAGTCCCTCACTAGAAACTGGCCTTGGTTGTAGGAAACTACCTTCCCCAAGTCAATGGCCCTTACCAGGGGGGCCACCCACAATTAATGACAAGCTAAGATAGGAGTAAAAAGGCACAGTCCTCTTGCCTCAATTTGTGACAATTCTGCAAGGTCATCTGAGCTTCAGAGTCCCCAACAGATCAGGTGAGATCTCAGTTGCAAGCACATTGTAAGCTAGCTTCTCCCACTATCCAATTTTACCTTCTTCCTTTTATTACAGGTTTATCTCTGAAGATCACTGCTCAATAAATCTTTGCAACTCTCTGTATCAAAGTCTATTTACAGAAGAACCAACTTAAGAAAACCATAATACCTAAAAAGTATAACGCTCAATTTTTCTCTCTCCCATATTTCTAGGTTGGACCATGTGCCAATGAGATTAGGCACAATTCACAAGGGAAAATTATTTTTTTCTCCATTAATAGCCAAGATTCACTAGGATATGTTCCTTTGACGTTTTTCCTTTTGTCTTCCTTCTACCTTGAATGTAGACAAGATACCTAGAGGGCAGCAGTCTTAAGATCATAAAGACAAAAGCTAATATAACAAGTGTCCAAAAGACCTCACACTATTTAAAACATCATTGAGCAAATGAACCTATGCCAGCAATCATCAACCCCTAACCTATTTGATATGTTAAAAAAAAATCTTTTTATTGTTATTTGCAGCCAAATGCAATTCCTAAATGATACAATTAAGGAACCACTCTATCTACAAATACAAATATGTGTATAGTAGAGTGTTATTTGTAACAGCAAAAAAATGGAATGATTGTGTAAGGATTAAGTTGTGGCCTATCCTTAGGAAGGAAAATTGTAGTCATTGAAATTTATTATGCATATTAATAGGAGCGCTGTTTTATCTTAGCCATTATCTGATCTTTTGAAATAGTTTTTTAAAATGAAAACTGAAGTTTATAATGTTATTTAAAACATTTAATATGTACCCATTGCTCTTTTTCATTGTGATGAAAACTGAGAAATGGCTTGAGATTAGTTTGTTAGATAGTGGAATCCAGGCTCCTCCCCCTAGAACTGTTAATGAATCCTAGCAGTTGTAACTGAATCTGGCAAAATAATAATGGTCAGTATTATTGTCCTGTTGTTAAAAGTTCTTCAAAATGTGTGTCAAATATTTCTTATAAACAGCAGGGACTCATTCTTTGCAGGGACTCTGTAAATAAGAGAAAGCTGCAGCAGAACATGTTTGGAATTATAACTGTAAAAATGCCAATTCTAGGGTAAGGTTTGAGAATACAGAACTTACTTGAGCCCATTGCCTCCCTTTGTGAAAAAGAACTTTGGTAGGTAAACAGGCAACAGAAGGCTCACACTCCACTGTCATGAAATGCAGATAAAATGCAACAAAGGTCAAGAAAGTAGCTTACTTTTAAATGTTCTTTAAGTCAGGCTCATCTATCCCTAACTTCTTATGTGAAGTTTAAACTGCCACAGTCTGAGCTAATAGACAACTGAAATTCCCATTTCCTTCAGAAAAATCTGCAATAAAAATGTTTATATTTATTTAAAACACACACACACAACCTGAGATCAAATCTTACATTCCTTCCGCTCAGAAAATATGATTAGGTCATTCAACCAATACTTGAATCTATTCACAGAAAATCAGCAGGTCAGATAGAAAATCACTCACCCTACACACCAGTTATGCAGAATGTTACAGGGTATGAATCGCTGCCAAGATATTTGGCATTGGCATATCTCCACTTTTCAATTTGCTACAATGCACTTAACCTACCACTGTTATTCAGTGTAATATAACTGTAATACAAGCATCTGTGTGTTTACTAGAGCTCAACTATTCCCTTGGCTAGAAATATTTCTAAACAGGGTGATAAATATAAATGTCTTCCATTTTCAAAAAATATATTTAATAAACATTCCTGAAATTCCTTGAAAGTCTACAGTTAACAAGCTTTTGTATACATAGATTAGAAAATAAGGGGAAAAGAAAACTGTATTGGCATACCATTAAGTAATTTATTATTTTTGCAGTGGCACTCTTGCAGGATTTCTTTAACATTAAAAATTTAGTATCTTAGCTGTTGAAGTCTCTGCTTTAGAATCCCAGGGTTATTCCTAGATGAGTTCTAGTGATTATTATTGAAGTACATGTGTACAGGCCAACTCTTTAAGCAGACTATTGAAACCACCTTTTCAAACCTTCCATGTAAAGATGTAATAAATACAAAGCTATAGATACATGATAGTAATGGATATAGAGAGATCAGATGATATCAAATATCAGTTTGTATTAATAATAAAACTAAACTGTTTTTCAGTTATCTAACAGAATAACAAATTTACAACAAACTTATGAATCTTGCCAATAGCAATCAGGAGTCTACCTTATCCTCATATCAAACTAAAGTTTTTTTCCAAGTAGAAAACATTTTCTTCTTTATGCTGATCTGAATGTAATATGTCTAGTCTTGGAAATGAAGATAGCAACTTTGCTCCTCTGGGTAATTGAAGACCTTGTTTATGACTGGGAGCATGATATTAATATACTTAAAATCCTCATTCTTTAACTGAATCTACTTCTGTTCCACATTTCAGAATTTGAAATTTTTGTGAGCATAGCTATATTGACATCATAAGCTTTAAAGGAGAGACATTTAAAGATATTTAAGATGTTTATGGGCATCTTCTTATTTCTAGTAGTGTTGATATTATTACCAAACCATTCAGATGGAATAGGTACCTAGTCTAAACATCACTCAATCATCTTCTTTTATAACTAGTTGACAATTTCCCATGGCCCATTGGTCTACTTTTTCATCTGTTGTAACACATAAAAGGGTTAAACAGATACTTTGTCCTAAACTTTCTCTGCTACAAATCAGTGGTTATTAATTAACAATTATGAGTATTTCCCCTATCTTCATAAATTTAAAATTGACCATTTTATAAAAGATACATGTCCCATTGCCTTTATTACACACTGGGTTTGTATACATTTCCTATTTCCAAATATTTCTTTTATTCTAAAATCACAGTACATTTAAATAGATTTTATATAAAGAAGATGTGTAATAGCCCCAGCAGAGTATATGTCAACTTTGCCATGAAATGAAAATGGAAACATCACAGTGTGTTGACAAAATATAACACTATGCAAATATCTAAAGTAAATTTTAATTGAATTCTTTATTGAGATAATTGCAGATGCATATACCATTATAAGAAACAATACAGAGACATTTCTTGTAAACTTTGCTCACTATCCCTGTATGGTAACATTTTGCAAGACTACACTACCTGGATAATGACACTGATATATTCCACCAGTCTTATTCAGATTTCTCCAGTTTTACTTGTACTAATTTGTGTATAGGTGTAGTTACATGTGTGGTATAATAAGTCTATACTATTTTGTAACCTATGTAGGTTCACATATTCACCACAGTCAAGATATTGAACAGTTCCAACACCACAGGTCTTTCATATTGCCTGTTTATAACCATATCTCCTTCCCTACATGCTCCAACATCTTCCTCCTATCCCAATGTCCCCACAAAACAAATAACTAATCTCCATTTCTAAATTTTATTATTTCAAATTGTTATATAAGTGGGATCATATAGTATCTAACCTTTCTGGACTTTTCTCTTTTCTTTTGGCACAACATAATTCCCTGAAGATTCATCCAATTTGTGGTGCATATCAATAGTTTGTTCCCATTTATTACTGAGTGGTATTTCATGATGTGTATGTATTTTCTCCCATTCTCTAGCTTGTATTTTTTTCTCTTCACATGGCTTTCACACAGTAAACATTTTAATTTTGATGAAGTCCAATTTATAATTTTTCCCTTTATGCATCATAATTGTGGTGTCAAGTCTAAGAATTATTTTGCCTTAGCCCTAGATCAAGTATTTTTTTCCTAAAAAATTTATAACTTTATATTTTACAGTTGTCCATGACCCATTTTGAGTTTATTTTTGTGTACAGTATAAGACTTAGTTTGAGGCTCGTATTTTTGCCTATGGGTGTAAATTGCACCAGCACCACTTATTGAAAAGCTATCCTTCTTCCATTAAATTGGTTTTACATCTTTGTCAAAAATCAGTTGAACATATTTGTGTGGGTCCATTTCTAGGCTCTGTAGTCTGTTCCACTGATCTATATGTTTCGCCCTCTGCCAATACCACATTCTCTTGATTATTAGTTATAGAGTAAAATAATATCATGTAATTTCTCCCACTTTATTCTCCTTTTTTTAAAGAATATTTTAACTATTTTAGGGCTTTTTCCTTTCCTTATAAATTTAGACAAAGCATGTCTATGATTACAAGAACTTGCCAGGATTTCAAGGGAATTCCATTAAACATATAAATTCATTTGGGGACTAATGAAATTGGAAAAGGAAACAGAAATGTTCTAGCATAGCAGAGCAAAAATAGATAATGTCATGGCATTGGAAGAAAAGGTATAATAAACAAATACATGATAAAAATTGATATGAGAAAATAAAATATCCATTTAAACAATACATGTGGATGTGTGTGTTTATGCCAATAAGTGCATATGTGTATATCAAAGCACAATTGAGGAGTTGGTACCAAACAAAAAATGAGATAATAGTTCAAAAAATTAATTTTATACAGTCATCAGAGAGTGTAGTGAGAAAAAAACAATAATTCAATTACAGCAATAAAAGTGCTGACTTTCTTACAATAGTACTGACCTTTTTGGGATAGAGAGGAGGAATAGAAGGTTGCTAAAAATGATATTCCTGTGCAGAAATACACACATCTTGAGTTAGTACTCTGCTAAAGCCACTGCACTTTTCAAGGTAAAGGAGAGATGAAAATAAGGGATCTTATTTGAGTATACTCTAAACTGCCAGGCAAGATTTAGGAAAGGGGTAAGTCTTTCCTCATAGAGACTCTGCAATTAGAGCATGTGGTAGCCAGAAATATGGCTATGGTGGATTCCAAAATGTTTAGAGAAAGGTAGGTATAATTCCATGGTCTCAAATTCTATAAGAGATGACATTTGGAATAATTATGTGATCTTAAGCAAAAAGAAAGAAAGAAAAAGTGATATGGCTGTAACTCAAACTCTATGAGAAGCTTATATGTATAATGGACAAAATTGAAATAAAATTAAGTGTCTGGGACAGGACCTAACACATAACATGTGCTCAATTTATGTTTAGTAAAAGAATGAATATTGTAAAACCAAATATAAACATGCAAAAAGCTCATAACTACAATCCAGGAGTATCAAAGTATACATCATCTATCCATCTAGTCATTTAGACTAATTATGACTAATTATTAGTCATAATTACTATGCATTTATTATGTATTTTCTGCTTTCAAGGCTCTCATAGTCCACAGTGAAAAACGATATGCAGACAAAAAAAAATCAAAATACAAGAAAGTAAATACATAAGTTTTAAAGTGCTTTGGGGACAGAAGTAATTAACTGGAGCTATTAATTAACTGTAATTGGAGAAAGGAAGAGCAGAAAAGGCTTCACCTTGTAGTTAACATTTGAATAATTTTGAAGCTTATTCAAATAGTGGAGACAGAGTTATAAAAAGAAACCTTTATATAAATTTAATAAAACAATTAAAAATTGTATACCGTTTTATAAACCAATAGTGAAATGATAATGAGCTCAGAGAAAAGGTAAAGAGATAAACTGCCTACATAAAATGTGGAGAGCTAAATTGTACCCTCCTTGGCTACTCCAAAGATGCAAGCACACTGTAAAACTTAGGAGCAGCTAACACTACAAAGGGTAAAAAAACTTTTAACTTTGATGTGATTCTTCAGTATCCTTTAACTTCCATGTTTCCATCCTATTGACCCTGCTTTTATGCATCTTCCTCCAACCTAGTAACCAAGTTACTAGTGGTTTTAAACCCTGGAAGCTCATTAGAGTCACCAGAAGAACTTTCACAAAAGACTTCTGCCCGTGTCCATTCATTCCCCAGGGATTCTGATTAAGTTGGTTTTGGGTAGGGACCCTGTGCTTCCCACAGTGACTGATGGTCATCAAAAGGACATTAGGAAAATCACTCTCCAGGAAATCACTTTAGCCTGGCATGGTGAATGAGTGTCTAACAAAAGAGGATTAAACAAATATCAAAAAGAAAGAATGTCATAGAGTTCCACACCTGCTCAGAACTTAATGACCAATAGGCCATCATACAGAAGTAATTTGCCCAAAATATCTCTATGAATTGCAGCCACGATCTTTAAAAAAGAGCTGAATATATGAATGGTATCTAAAGACCAGTGACGCATGGTCTTTAATTTCTTTGAACAGTAATGGGGAGCCACTGAAAGGTTTTCTGGAGAGTATTGACAAATTAAGATTTGTACATTATAAGAAACACTCTAGTTGCATCTAGGAAAATTTATGGAAAAAGACAAAGATGATCTCCAGTCTTTTTGTTAGAGAAAGCAGCTAAATATAAGTACCATTTACTGAGAGGTAGCAGATGGAAAAGTATTGGTTTGGCAATGGGGTTAGAGAAGACATGACAGGTTCTCCTCTAGACATATTGACTTTGGGGTGCATATATGACATGGCAGTGTGTACACAGGTTGGAAATTAAGAAGAAAAAGAACTACATATGTGTTTGAGATCCATTTGCATACAGTTGGGTTATTGGTCAAAGGAATGGATGACAGATAACCTTGCCCTGGGAAGGTGAGTAGAATTCTCTTTAGAAGAAGAAAGTCTATGGAAGAATTTAAGGGTACACTAACACAGGCAGTAGAAAAATATCCCAAAGAAATCCCAGAAAGGTAGAAAGAAAACCAGGAGAGTATGGCATAATGAGCGCCAGGAGAAGAAAGTGTTTAAAAAAGGCATGATTAAACAATAGTTTCAACTGTTTCAACAGTTTCAGTAGAGAATGGGGCAGAAATCTGATTACAGTGGATTAAGTAGATGGGAAGTAAAATAAAAAGTAGAAACAAGAATTAGAAAAGGTTTACAACGATGGCAGAATAGGACTTTCCAGTGCTTATCCCCCAAGTGAAATGTTAATTTGAACAACTTCCCATCCATAAAAATACCATCACAAGAATTAAGGAAACCAGGTAATAGATTATAGCACCTGGGTATAGCACAGAAATAAGAAAAGATGCACTGGAAAGGGTAAAAAGGACAGTTTTTACATTATCTGTGTCACCCTTTCACCAAACATATGCAGCACAGTGGAGAGAAATACGCTCCCATTGGAGGAAGGAGAGTGAAATGAGCACCAGCATGGTCCAGATTGTCCAGACAGAATATCAATAAGAACGCATCAGACTAAAACTATACTTTGAACCAAATAGATCAAACAGATATACACAGAAAGTTTCATTGGACAATAGCAAATTAACATTATTTTCAAGTGCACGTGGAATATTCTCCAGAATAAATCATATGTTAGGTCACAACACAAGCATTACAAATTTAAAGGATTAAAGTGATATCAACTGTCCTTTCTATCCACAATGGTATAAAATTAGAAATCAATTAACAGACAGAATTTCAAAAACTTCACAAATATATGGAAATCAAGCAACATGCTCTGGAACAAGCTATGAATCAATGAAGAAACTAAAAGAAAATTAAAAATATCTTGAGATGAATGAAAATGGAAATACAAACTATAGAAGCTCACGGAATGCAGCAAAAACATCCTAAGAGGGAAGTTTATAGGAATAAACACCTATAATTAAAAGAAGAAGATCCAAAATAAACAGACTAAGGTTATACTTCAGAAAATTAAAAAACTAAACCCAAACTTAGCAGAAGAAAGAAAATAATATTAGAGTAGAAATAAATGAAATAAACATTAGAAAAATGAAAGAACAAAACTGAGTCACTTTTTGAAAAATTAAAATTTACACATCTTTAGCTAGACTAAGAAAAAAGAGAAGTCTCAAAATTTTAAATGAAAGAAGATACATTACAACTGGTATCACAGTAATACAAAGGATCATAAGAGACTACTATGGATAATTATTTGCCAATAAATGGATAACCTAGAAGAAATGGGTAAACTCTTAAATAAATACAATGTACCAAACTGTATTATACAGAAATAGATAATCTAAACAATAATGAGCAAGGAGATTGGATCAGTGATAAAAAGTTTCCAATCAAAGAAAAGACCAAAACCAGATGGCTTCACTGTTGAATTCCACTAAACATTTGAAGAAGAGCTAATATTAATCTTTCTCAAACTCTTCCAAAAAATTAAAGAGGAATCACTTCCAGGTTAATTTTACAAGAGGACACTACAAGAAAAGAAAATTACATTCCAATATCCCTGATGAATATAGGTGCAAAAATCCTCAACAAAATAATAGCAAACCAAATTCAACAGTACTTTGAAAAGATCATTCACCATGATCAACTGGGATTTAGTTTAGGGATGCAAGGGTGGTTCAATATATGCAAATCTATAAATGTGAAGGTTCAATATATGCAAATCTATAGATGAGTTACAATGTATTAATAGAACTAAGAACAAAAAATATATGATCAACTCAATAGATGAAGAAAAAGCACTTGAGAAAATTCAAGATCCTTTGTGATGAAAACAAAAAACTCTCAACAAATTAGATGTAGAAAGAAAGGGCCTCAATACAATAAAGCCTGTTTATAACAAACTCATAGCTAACATCATACTCAATGATGAAAACATGAAATATTTTTCTATAAGATCAGAAATAAGCCAAGAATGCCCTTTCTATCATTTCTAGCTAACATAGTACTGGAAGTCCTAGCCAAAGCAATTAGGCAAGAGAAAAAAAAGACATATGAATTAGAAATGAAGAAGTTAAATTGTCCCTGTTTGTAGATGTTACGATCTTATATGGAGAAAACCTTATAAACCCTACCAAAAACTGTCAGAACAAATTCAGTAAAGTTGCAAGATAAAAAAAGTCAGCATATAAAAAAATCAGTAGTGTTTCTATATACCAATAAACTACCTAAAGAAGAAATCTATCCAATTTACAATACCTATAAAAACTAAAAAACTAGAAATAAATTAAAACAAGGAAATGGCAGACCATGAAACTGAAAACTATAAGATGTTGATGAAAGAAATTGAAGATGACACACAAAAAATAGAAAGGTATCCCATGTTCAATGATTGGAAGAATTTATATTGTTAAAATATCCATGCTACCCAAAGCAATCTACAGATTCAATACAGTTTGTATCTAAATGCTAATGCCATTTTTCACAAACACACAAAAAAATCCTAAAATTTATATGAAACCACTAAAGACCCCAAATAGCCAAAACAATCTTGAGCCAAAAGAATAATGCTGGAGGTATCATACTATGACTTCAAAATATACTGCATAGCTATAATAATCAAAACAGTATTATACTGGCATGAAAACAAAAGGCCAATGGAACACAAAAGAGAACCCAAAAATAAAACCATGCATATATTATTAATAAATCTGCCAAGAATAGAAAATGGAGAAAGTGTAGTTCTCAATAAATGGTAATGAGAAAACTGAATATACACATGCAGAAGAATTAAATTAGACCCTATCTTATACCACAGTCAAAAATCAACTCGCAATGGATTAAAGAATTAAATCAAGTAAGATCTGAAACTGTAAACTACTAGAAGAAAACAGAGGAAAGGCTCTAAGACATAAGTTTGGACAATGACTTTTTGGGTATGACCTCAAAAACAAAGGTAACAAAAGTAAAAATAGACAAACAGAATTATATTAAGCTATAAAGCTTCTGTACAGCCAAGTAAATAGAGTGAAGAGACAAACTACAGAGTGAGAGAAAATATTTGCAAGTGCATATCTGATAAGGGCTTAATATCCAAAATATAAGGAATTCAAATCAATAGAAAGAAAACAAACAACTCAATTAGAAAATGGGGAAAAGATCTGAATAGACATTTCTCCAAAAATGACATATAAATGGCCAATGTGTATATGAAAAAATGTTCTTTGACATCACTAATCATCAGGGAAATGTAAATTAAAACCACGATGAACTATCAACTCATACCTGTTTAAGCGGCTATTATCAAAAAGATGAAAGATAAGTATTGGTGAGGATATGGAGAAAGGTGAACTCTTGCACACTGTTGGTGGGAATGTAAATTAGTACAGCCATTATAAAATGCAGTATGGAGGTTTGTCAAAATATTAAAAATAGAGGCCAGATGCAGTGGCTCACACCTGTAATCCTAGCATTCTGGGAGGCCGGGGCAGGCTGATTTCTCAAGGTCAGGAGTTTGAAACCAGCCTGAGCAAGAGCAAGACCCTGTCTCTACTAAAATAGAAAGAAATTAATTGTCCAACTAAAAATATATAGAAAAAATTAGCTAGGCATGGTGGCGCCTGCCTGTAGTCCCAGCTACTCGGGACGCTGAGCCAGTAGGATCACTTAAACCCAGGAGTTTGAGGTTGCTATGAGCTAGGCTAATTCCATGGCACTCTAGCCAGGGCAACAGAGTGAGACTCTGACCCAAAAAAAAACCCCAAAAAACAAAAATAATTACCATATGATCCAGCAATCTCACTTCAAGGCATATATCAAAATGGTATGAAATCACTATGTCAAAGAGATTATCTGTATTCCCATGTTCCATGTGACTTTTGGCTATTCGAAATAGTCAAAATTTGGAATCAACCTAGATGTTCATCAATGTATAAATGGATAAATAAAATGTACTAATATATATATATACACAATAAAATGCTATTCAACCTTAAAAATTAAGGTAATCCTGTCATTTGTGATGACAGGGATGAACCTGGAGGACATTATATTAAGTTAAATAAAAACAGACATAGAAAGACTAATATCACATGATCTCATTTATATGTGGAACCTAAAAAAGTTGAATTTATAAGAAGCAGGGAGAAGAATGATGACCATGAGGGGCTGAGAGGGTGGGGTGGATTTGAGGAGATGTTGGTCAAAGGATACAAATTTTCAGTCAGATAGGAGTCACGACATGGTGACTATAGTTAATAACAACATGTTCTTAAAAATCACTGAGTGATTTTGAGTTTTCCCCACAAAAAAATAAATGAGTTAATACATATGTTTATTAACTCAATTTAGCCTTTTCACAAAGTATACATACTTTAGAACATCATGTTGTGCAAGCTAAATATATACAATTTTTACTTGTCATTTTTAAAAATTAAATAATGTTAAAAAATAAAAGTAACTTTTTAAAAGACATTTTCAAGCTTAAAAAGATTTTTCATGTTTGCTTTGTAAAGCATAACATATATACAATTTAGTACTAAACATTAAAAGATAGACTTTTTTTTAAGAAGAAATAGTTCTGATGAAGAGACTTTAGAAGAAAGGAACATGGTGATGCTAAAAATTAGACAAGATGCATGGAATCAGGGCAGGTAGAAGGATTCACCTGAGATTTGCTCAGTAAGGAGGGAAAACCTCATTAAAATGGGCACAAAGAAAAAATGCATGGATATGAATGAATGCAGCAGGATGAAAAGTTTGGTAACAGAGTAAAGAGGCAGCTCTGGTATAGTGGCTTTGATTTTCTCAATTAAGTAGGAGAGGTCTGATAATGAGGAAGGAATGACAGAATCCTGGATTTGAGAGAATAGAATGGGTGAAAGAATTACAGAGAGTCTAAGAAAGAGAACTGATTGGGAATTATACAAGAATTACTAAGGATTATTGATTGATGGCCCAGTACTCTTGAGTTGGATAAGTGTAGAATTTTAGAAGTAATTATAGCTAAATGGCAGTACGTATGTATAAGTATTTATTAACTCTAGGCTCAATTCCATCAAAGAGAATGTTGGACTCGCAGAAAAGCAAATGGTATTCATTAATAGAAGTACAATACCTGAAGTAAAGATGTGGCTCCTATCTGTCATGGGAATCGTAGAAGCAGCAGTAGTAAACATTTATTGAGTACTTATAGTTTTCTAAGTGCTTTGTGTGAATTATAGTACATGGACTATAGGTACTGTTATTATTTTCAATATTCCAGTGGAAAAAAACTACAGCACAAAGTTGTGTAATTTTCCTGAGGTCAAACAGCGACAAAGTGGCCGCGTTTGAAACAGAGAATCTGATGCATGTCCAGGGAAAGTGAGAAGGACAGCAAGGATACAGAATCTCTGCAATATGAGGAAGTTAGATAATTGAGGATATTTCACCTAAATAAAACGGGCAGCAGCAAATAACTATTGCCTCAATACTTAGATGGTTGCCATATGGAAAAAGAATTAGACTTTAATATTACATAGCTTCAGGGAGCAGAACTAAAACTAATATGCAGAAGCTGCAAGGAGGTAGATTTCCCCTGGAAAGAAGAATTTTTGTAGCCATGAGACATAGAAGGAGCAGCTTCACAAAGTGAAGTTCCAGTGACCTAGGAATTTGAGCCCAGGAAAGGGACGTTAGGAAGGAGTTTACACCTAGGTGCACAGAGCACAGAAGCTCAACACTCTTTCTAACACTGAAAGTCTGTATCTCGTGTGTATTTTATTAACCCACAATAAACTTTTACTTTATTTTCTCCCCAGAGTAAAAATTTTGGCAAATACATAAAGCATTTGGATCCATGTTATGAAAATATTTGGATATAACAGATAAGAAATAATGTTGTGCCAAGAGGGGGCTATATTTGGGCTTTCAATTGATCAGACGCTCTAATAATTCAGATGGGGAGGGGCAAAGGAGAAAAAATAAATCCTTTTAGCTGGCAATTTAGCCCCTTCCTAAAAGCAAGTAACAACTCTTGTGACAACTGTAAAATTGTTTCCTGCCAAAAGTATCCTTTTGGAAGCTGTTAAAAGATAATCCACATTATCCCACATTTTTTTTTTTTCACATTTTTGCATGTTTACACAGAGGGCTTAAACAAGAAATTTTGAACCTCTTCAATGAGCAGAAGTCAATGTTTCTGGTACAGTGCCAATTTTAATGAGATTCTCTCCCTCTCTTTCTCAAGAGAGTGGCATGAGGGAGCCGCAAGCTAAGAAGGAAGATGGTCTCTGTGTGGTCCTGATGCCAAAAGAAGGCCCATGCTATATTTTATTTGACATTTTTAGCCTTGATTTGGCTGCCAGATTTATTAAAAGGATTAATATTCTACACAGATTTCATATAGCAAATTTTTGAGTGTTGATTCTCATAGCAACTTGTGTTCTTTCTCCTATTCTTCGAAGTGGTGTTTTTTGTTTGTTTGTTTACCTCTTTGTTTGTAATGTTAGGATGCCAAAATTAAAAACAACCATCATACCAATCCATCATGATCCATGGGCATTATATGCAGCCATCAATATGCACAGTAAATCTTGTTCTATCACACTGTGAAACAAATGACAAATTCTTGACTCTTTATTTCAAGGGCTTCTCTCTTTGGTTTGTCTCCTACTCTTAAGATCTATTGATATAATCTTTGCAATTTCTCTCAAATCTGGCCCTATATTACTGAGCAATTTACTTGCATGCACCCTTTAGTCTTTAGAAACCATTGCATATCTGCTGCTTTGTAAGTTTTATTAATTGAGTATAGACCTCCACTCATCTTTCAATAACATAACATATGGCACTCCTAGTCACCAAACAGTATTTTAAAATATCTCCACAATTTTGCCACCTGGAAATCAGATTATTATTTTACTCTTTCCTTCAAATTATTACAAAGCAATAACAGTCATGCAGTTAGGCCTGGGTTATTAACAAGTTCTAGAGGGAAATTGCCTATGTCAAACACTGATGAAATATTTACATTTGAGTCCCTATTTTTTTTTTTTTTTTTTTTTTTTGCCAATTGTTGGAAGCAAATCCAATCAGCAATTTTGGCAGAAAATAGCTGTAATATAAAACAAAGATGGAGATGTGGCAAATTCTTTTTGTCTGTCTCTGGGTCTCCATTTCTTCATTTGTAAAATCAGGGACTGGATCAGATAAATTCTAAATTCTGATCTAGGTCTAAAATCCTGTTTCCACAAGATACTATTTCTGGATAAGCAATTAAAAAATAAATAAAAATCTCAATGATATGATAAACAAGAATATGTAACTAAAAGTATATGGGAGAATAAAGTATACTTTTTTTAGAATAAAGTATACTTTTGAATTATGGACTAACTCAGTGGGGAAATTATCCTGCCTCAGTGAAAATATGAGAAAGAAGTATAACTTTCTTAGTTAAAATATCTTTTTAGCACACCCAGTGAGTGGGGCCACAGTCAATTGCCAGCATTGGAGAGTCAACACGCCAACCACAAATGGGTAAAAAGCCAGAAAAAGAAGAAGTGTGACAAATGGACAGTAGCCTGATCATCTGTAGCCTGATCATCTTTTTCTTCTCAGTCATATTCATTAATTCATTTACCATGTATTCATTGAACAAATATTTATTAAATAATTACAATGTACCTGAAATTCTTCTAAGAACCAAGAACATTGTCATTGAACCTTATCATTGAACAAGAAAAATTTTCACCCCTCATGAACCTTACATTTTAGTTATAGAGACACATAAAATAATAATACATATTAATATGCATCGTTCAAGTTCAGGTAGATTACAATGCTCAAAAAAATAAAGCAGGATAATGAGATAGGAATCGATTAGGGGTAAGCCTATTCAGAGAGGGAGGTAAAGTCTCTCTGAGGAGGTAACTTTGAATAGAGACCTATATGACTTAAGGGAGAGAACCACACTTAGTAACTATGATTTTTGCTTCCATTATATATTCTAACTGGTGGTTGTTAGGAAAACATATTGTGTACCTACAAGGAATATTTAAATTTATGGAGACTAGGGACTATGGTCTGAATGTTCATATACCACCAAAAGTCATATGTTGAAATCCTAACTCTCAAACTGATAATATTAGGAGGTGGAACCTTTGGGAGCTGATTAGACCATGAGGGCAGAGCCCTCATGAATGGGATTAGTGTCCTTATAAAAGAGGCCTGAGGGAGGTGGTTTATCTCTTCTGCCATGTTAGGATATAGCTAGAAAGTACCATCTAGAGCCTGGGCAACAAAGCAAGACTCTGTCTCAAAAAAAAAAAAAAAAAAAAAAAAAAAGGAAGAAAGAAAAAAAGAAAGTACCATCTAGGAACCAGAAAGTGGGCTCTCACCAGGTACCAAATTTGCTAGTGCCTTGATCTTAGACCTCCCAGTTCTAAGAAATAAATTTCTGTTGTTTATAAGCAAACCATTTTATGGTATTTTGTTATGGCTGCTTAAATGGACTGAGAGACTAGGAGATTTAATAAAAATAGAGTACTTCTAGGAGTCAAAATATTATTATGACAATATTCGTGATTCTAAGAGAGAATAGGGAATTAACCTATGCACTTGGGTTCCAGGATCTTCCCTACCCATTTGCCCACAGAACTGGTGTCTGATCATAAGCTAAAGGAGTAGAGAGGGGGCTTTACTCTATGTACACTTGTAAACCTCAAGGTTCCAGTGTGGTTCTTCTTTGGGATCACCAAAATATTGTTTTATACTCTTTTAACTGACCAGTTTTCGAATCACAAGTCAGTTAGGATAGCCTGACTTGTGACATGTCCCAAACCTCTAGTCAAGGAAGGGTAGCTGGGACATCTATAATCCTTTAGGGACAACTTTCATACTACTATAGCTCTTAGTTATGCTAGTGAGGCAAGGTTATAGGATTGAGCCTTGAAAAAATTCAATGACCAACTTACCATCTCAGAAACAGGTGATTTGTTATTAAAAAGGCCCTGATAAGAAAATACAAATGTATGTAAACTTTATTCTAAATTTAGAGTTCACACAGATCTTATTTATGATGTGAGCCATAATCTACCTCTAAGACATTGACTTTCATTTAGTATGATATAAGAAATAGCCATGTGAAGAATTTACTTCTACAGAAGTCATTGCAGGTATCTATCATACTTTTCAATGTTACCTGTGGAATAGTTCAAGCAATAATCTTCTATTAGAATCAGAGTGGCATGGGTGATGAAATGTATAATAGTTGAAAATACGAGACAGGATTGGGTAGAAATTCTAGTTCTGCTTCTTAAAAACTGAATGAGCTTGAAAAGTTGTTAAACTCTGTTGGCCTCAAATCCTTCTCCTGAAAAATAGGATACATAATACCTAAAATTATGATTAAATGATATATCATCTATAATGGACCAAGGCACAATGCTTGACATATACAATAAAGCTCTTAATGTCTACTACTTTTGTTCTCCTCATCATTTAGGTTTTTAGCTGGTTTTATTGTTTGTTTTTTGTTTGGTTTGGTTTGGTTTTGCTTTTTGTTTATTTGTTGAGGAGTATTTACTCCTTCAGTTACCTTGGGTACCACACTTAGCATTTTTTTCCTTGAAATGGATTAAGGCTCTGAAATAATACAGATTAGTATCCATAATAATAAAATACAGCCAAGTAGAATAGTGTTTAAGGTCAAGGAATTGTAGGTACTTCACAGTCCTGGGTTTAAACCTAGGCTCTGTCTCCAACAGTTTTGTGATTTGTTTATTCTTTTTTATCTTCCTACTCAACATTGATTTGCTGCAGGGCTCAGTTTTTGGATTTAAACTTCTGTATAGCTGCTTTCACTAACTTATAATAATCAATACTATGACTTCAAATATAATACAACTCCAAAATTTATATGCCCCCCAAACTCCAGATTTATATTGTACTTCTTGACTTGGCTATCTAATGGGCAACTTAAACTCATCTTATTCAAAACCAAACTCATGATTTTCCCTAATAAATAAGCTCCTCTCACAGTCTTCCTCATTTCCGTTAACGGCAACTACTAGTCCTCCAGTTGCTCAGGTCAAAACTTTTGAGTCAGCCTTCCCTCTTTCTTTTATATGTCCTCATCAAATAAACCAACAATCCCGGCAGTTCTACTTTCAAAATATATCTAGCATCCAACTACTTTTCAGCATCTCTCCTTCCTGCTTCCACCCTGAATTATTGTATCTCTTTCCTGATTGTTGCAATAGCCTTCAATCTGGTCTGCCTTCCTTCTCAGTTGTGCCCCAGTTAATCACTCTTAACTGACAGAGTGATGTTTTTAAAAATTAAAGTCAGTGCAACACATATACTAAAAAATTTGGAATGATACAGAGATTAGCAAATCATGTCACTCATCTACTCAAGCATCCAATGTCTTCCCATTTTATTCACAGTGAAAACTAAGGTCATTAATCGTAATGGCCTACACAGTCCCAAATGGTATCATCTTCTCTATTTCACCTAATCTTTTTCTCATCTCCCCTTTGCTCTCTCCATTCTAACAACCCTGGCCATTCCTTCAATATACAAGGTATGTGTTTCCTCTTAGGGCCTTTGTACTTTTTGTTTCTTCTCCCTAGAAAGCTTTTTCCTCAGAATACAAGTTTCACCTCTTTACCCCCTTCAGATCTTTGCTCAAATTTCAGTGAAGTCTTTCTTGACCTCCCTATTTAAAATTGACTTCTCCCATTATTCCATATCCCCATTTCCTGCTCTATTTTTTCTCCACAGCATTAATCACTATCTAATATACTTATTTACTTATTTAGTTTATTGATTCTTACCCATTAAAATGTAAGCTCCCTGGGTTCAGGGATTTATGTATCTTTTATTCACTACTTTTCCAAGGCCTGGTGCAGCTAATACTTGTTGAAAGGATTCATGAATTCCTAGTGTATTGTATTAGAATTTAGTATGTTAAATGCACACAAGAATGCCTAATACATAGTGAGTACTGAATAAATTATGGTTATAATTATTATTCGTGAACCACTGAATCAGTATGTGTATATATTTTTGATACTAAACAATTGGATCAGTCCTAGCAGACCATTCGTATCACTTTTTGAATTCCACCAATTTAAGACTCTGCCATTTTATTTTTAATCCTTTTAAAACATTTATATTGGTTAAAAATAACTTCATAAGAGAGAAGAAATCTTCGGGGATAAAAGATACCTCTTGGTCTCCAGGATTTTGATAAGTGCCCTAAAAGAAAAACTGTACACCTTGGCTGCCATTGCAGGAGAGCTAACTTTTATTAGCCTAAAGGTTGTTAATGTAGCCTTTATCACTGAAGACATTAATGTAAAATTGCTGAGAGACTGCCAACAGGGTAAATGTTCCCAGAAAGATGGCAAAAGCAGCAAGGTAAGAGATTTAAGTGCCTGAACATTTCTTATTAATTCTTAGTGAAAATGTTAAACAGTTGAATCAACATTTGGCATATTTACAATTCAGCCCAGAATTTAGTTTGTGAAAATTTCACAGTTTCCAAATGACTAGTTTAAAAACTGGTGTATTGCCCACCATCTATACATATGAAATAAAAAATGTCTGGCCATCACAAAGTGGCCCCTATGTTTGCAATTGGTAAATCCAAGAACTTTAGTGAGTAGGGAATATATGCCAAAAACCCATTTATTGTCTATCTAAAATTCAAATTTAACAGAGTGTCCTATATTTTACCTGGCAACCTTAATTCATGGGGAAAATACATTCTACTAAAATTCTCCTTTAAACTATTGCTTTCTTAAGTTTTCCTAGAACAATGAGAACATTGGTATCCATAACAATATTGATTAATCAATTAAATAAAACATACATTTCTTGCAATCACAAAACATGCAAAATTTGCTTACTGGTCTCTCTGAATTCATGATCACTAACTTTAAGAGGGCACTCAGTGTAAACCTGCAATCCAACTACATTTCCCTGGAACTTTCTCACTCCCTGGTTGACTATCTCCTAACTTTCCTTCTCTCCTTAAATAAACAACAACCCACCACTGTCTTTTGTCTCTGCAGGTAAACTCAGTTTCCCCTTTCATTAAGAAATAGAAGCAACTGGAAGAGTTTCTTCCACATACTTTCTGAACATCTCTTCATTCCCTCAGATCTATGCCCATGCCCACTCTGTTTTCCATATCTCAGTCCTAAGGCCACCCTGCCCTTTTAAGTAGTAGACCCTATCTGCTTTTTCTTCTCAGAGGTATTTCTCCCACAATTGTTGTCTCTACCCATCCTTCAAAATCATTAACATTCTCTTCTCTAAAAAGATTATTTCTATCAGCATGCAGTAAATGTGGTAATATTTTCATCTAAAAAGAGATAGAGAGATGGGGTGAAGGGGAGGGCCAAAGGGAGGGAAAGGAAAGTGCAGGGACCATGGCTGGCCCTCTAAAGATTTGCTGAAAAATCACTGACCTGAGGCAGAGTGATTAACAGGACAAAAGGCATATAGACTTATATGACGTGTATACACTGAGGCCTTCAGAATGAAGACCCAAAGACACAAGGGAAATTGTCCATTTTTATGTTTAGGTTCAATAAGGTCCAGACAGACATGTAGAAATATGATTGGACAAAAAGTGTGTGATCTAATGCCAATAAACTGAGTGGGGAAAAACAGCAACACCTGTCTGTCTAGACTCTTTCTGGCCTCTCTGAGCATGTATTCCTTCTTATTGGGTATAGGGCAGGGCCCTTTCTAGAATGGGGGTCTTATGACCTACAGTTAAACAAGGTAGGTCAGATAATTTATGGACAATGTTTACACAGAATCATTTTAGGTTTTATGGCTGCCTTTTGGGAAAAGGGGGTTCTGGTTTCTATGACTCACCTTGGGGAAGACAGAGTCTAGTTTTTGTGGCTAGCCTCAGGAAAGAATGTAACTAAGAGACAGGAAGACAAGAGGTCAGAGAAAAAAACTTTTGCTTGTGAGGCTGCTTCTGAGGCCTTCATTTTGGGGTACTGTTTTCTGAGCCTCAGCAAAAAGAAGGAAGAAAATGCTTCCTTTGGCGTCATAGCTCCCTCCTTTCAGCTATAATCTCATTTCTTTGCTTTACCCTTTACATAAATACTGCTTAAATGATTTACCTATACATATCATTTCCAATTATCTCCACAGTCTCTCTCCTCTTGAACCAACTCCACTCAGGATTTTGACTCCTCTACTCCACTGAAACTGCTTCTGTGTAGTTCACCAGTGACCTCCACTGAGCCAAACCCAATGGCAAATTCTCAGTCCTCACTTTACTTGCTGTATTCATTTCCTAGTCCCACAAACTGGATAGCCTAAAATCACAGAAATAAATTGCCTTATAGTTCTGGAGGCAATAAATCCAAAGTCAAGGTAGCGGCAGGGCCATCCTCCCTCTGAAACCTCTAAGGGAATCTTCCTTGCCCCTTCCCTCCCTTCTTTTGCTTTGCGAGCAATCTCTCACATCTCTTGGCTTGTAGATGCAAAACCCCAATCTCTGCCTTTACCACCACATGGTGTTCCCGTCTGTCTCTGTCTCCACACAGTTATCCCTTTGTAGTACACCGTCACATTAGATTAAGGCTCACCTTACTCCAGTATTGCCTCATTTTAACAAATTGCATCTGCAGTTATCCTATTCCCAAATAAGGTCCCATTCTGAGGTACTGGGGTTAGGACTTTAACATCTTTTTGTGGGGAAACACAATCCAATCCCTAACACTTGCTTATCAATAGTATTTGACAGGGTTGATCACTCCTTCCACCTTGAAACATTTTTCTCACTTGAGACTTCAGAAAGCCACATGTTCTTGTTTGTCTCTCCTACTTCATAGGCTACTTTTCAATGTCCTTTGCTGGTTTCTTTCCTCTCTCCAGCTTCTATATAATGGAAAATCCCAAGTTTTAGTCTTTAGACTCATTTTACCCTCAGTGAACATTCGTTCCCTAGAAGATCTCACCAATTTTTATGGCTTTCTCTCTATCCAGGTCTTTTCCCTCAAACTGAATATACATATCTGGGTTCTTATTTGACACCTCCACTTGAATGTTGAATAGTCATCTCGAACTTAGCATATCCAAATCCAATCACCTGATAAAAGCCGATAAATGTTCTGCTTTCATAGCCTTCACATTTCAAAACCAGTTACTTTATCCTTCCTGTTGTACAGATAAAAAAAAAAATCTATGGAGTGATAATTCCCTCTTTTCTCACTTCACTGCACATCAAATCCTTCAAAAAACCTTTTCAGCTCATTACTTCTCACCACCCCCACTACTACCACTCTGGTCCAAGCCCACATTATATCTCCCCTAAACTATTATAATAGCCTCCTGACAGGTTTCCAATCTTACTACAATCTATTCTCAATACAGTAGCTAGAATGATCCTGTTAAAAGGTCAGATCATGTAACTTCTCAGCCTAAAACCTGCTAATGATTCCCTTCTTTTCTGAGTAAATGACAATGTCCTTACAATGGCCTAAAAGTTCCCCTCCCACCATGATCATCAGTCTCCAAACCAGTACATGGTTTCCCTATGTCCCTCTCACATTCCTCAGAATTTACTCTTCCCATTGTTTGGTACCCTCCTCTTCCAAATTTGTCCCAGATATTTTCATGGCTCTCTCACTTACCTCCTTAGTTCCCCACAAAAATATCCACTTAGCAGTGAGAACTTCTCTAATAAAATGTGTTTTTTTTTCTTTTTTACAAAAACATCCCCTCACTAGTATTTCCATTATTCCTTTCCTGCTTTACTTTTCACAGTACCCCTAACATCACCTGACATACTGCAAACGAATAAAAGCAGTTATTTTCTATCTCTCTGGTTTGTTGCCTTTCTCTTTCCCTCTTTTGGAAACTGAGTTCTAAGAAGATTGAAATTTTTACCTGTTGTTTTCTACTGATGATATTGAAAGAATAAATCAATCAGAAAAAAGATTGTCAAAAATTAATCATAGTTCAATTCCATACACCAAGTTTAATGTGTTGTAACTGGCAAATGCCTAAATAGAGCAATATAGATAAGAATATGTCCTCTAAAACACAGAAAGTTATGAAAACTTATTAAATCTTATATAAAAATTGGAGTCATTATTCTAAGTGAATTAAACATAATTTCCTCCTTTTTAAATTATCATTAGTCTCCAAAGAATCTTTTCTGGTCAAAGACTCTTATTACTTACATAGTCTCTCCTCTGTCACCTTAAGAAGTGACATTCTTTGCTGATTCATCTTTTGTTCTCCTTAATATAAGATTAGAACCTGTATAGTCATTTCAATATACAAATTCAGCCTCTATCTCTTCTGGCAAATGTCTTCTGTACTAATTTTATATTTTATATTAATTTTTTATCATATACAAAAGGTTAATCTTTTATACAAAAGGTTAATCTTTATTCTCTGTCCTGTTGAATACTTATCAGAAGTTTAATCTCCCCCAGACACTTTTCTATGAATATTTATAGGGTTGACATTGAATAATAAAATGAAATACCCTGATACTCTTGCCCTGTCACATCTCAAATAGTTAAAAAAAAAAAGTGTCAATCAGCTTTATAGCACTAACCAAGTTACATATTTGAGCATAGCTTAAAGATATTAAATTTAACAAACTTAAAAGGTATAATTTTAGGAAATGTTTAGAGCTTGGTAAGTAACTGGTAGAGACCTTCGTGAATATTGGTCCATATGCAGAAAAGAACATCTCTTGACCTCTGATCTAGTGGGGTTGGATGAAGCTAGAGTCGTAGTTCTGAGCCTTGTCAAACCCTTTGGGAAACCACAGATGTTGGGGGATCATCTTTGATGCCATGACTACAAAAGGCCTGAAATCTAGGAACATGACTCTTAACTTAGTGGATTTGTTTAGATATGTTCTGTCTCTCCTTTTCCTCCTGGTAGGAGGCAGAACATGGTAATCAGCCCAGAAGCCGCTATTGCTCGGAAGAAAAATCCCATGGAAAAAATATTTCTTATTCTTGCCCTTGGAAAATGCTTATTTGAATAGCCTCTTTTGAGTTTGACAATATTACTCGACTTTGCCCTTACAACAATACTATAATGTTTTGTTTCTCAACCAAGGCTGCACATCTGAGTCACTTGAAGAAATTTTTAAAAAATAAAAAAAACAGAGATCCAAACCCCCCTACAAACTGAGTTAGGGTCTGGGTATCTCTATTTTATGAGTACTCTCGTAGTGATTTTAATATATGATGAAGAGAATTATGTATAAAAGATTGGCTGGACCAATGTTGTGAACATGAACAACAAGTAAAGAAACTGAGGTCAGAGAGCTTAAGTGACATACCCAAGGTCACACTACCAACATAAGATCATCTCTTTCCGTTATATCACAGTGTCCCCTCCCCACTTCCCTAGTTTCCCCGGTCACACATAACTTTTCTGCCTTTTCAGCTAACAAAGAATATTTGAGGTCACAGGAGGCAAACATTAACAAAGTTTGATTAAATTGAGTGTAGGAATAGTTCATGAAGAATAATAAATCATGGTATAGCTCAAACCCTCCAGGGTGAGAGGCACCGAATTGCTGCCAGACCCTTCAAGGTGTGAAACTGAGGCAAGGGAATCAAGTGAACACTAATGATAACAAAACAACTCCTTTGATACTTCACATGATAAAACCTAATGTATACTGTAAGTTAAATAATGATTCTTGCAAACGCAAAAGCCACACAACTTTATCCTTCCTAGTCTTTATTTTATATACTTTGATTTCAGATATTCATGTGTATATAGATTTTAGCAGAGTAAATATCTGAGAATCTTTACCCAATTGTAAATTTGAAAAAAGGCAACTGTTTGATTCTTATAAGCACCGTCTTATAGCTTCCTTGATTTACCTATTTTAATGCCCACATAAGCCTTAAGTAATGCCACCTTTGTCCAGAGGGGATTTAAAGGCCTGAGGTTCCCCTAGCTATGGTTACATGGCAGTGTTAGACACTCCTGACTAGCAATATCTGTATATGACAGTAACTCCTACTTTTTATCCCGAAACATCTCTTTCGTTTCATAAAGTTTCTTTCCCTTCTCTCCAAACTATTCTCTGAGATGGAACTTTCTAAATGATGATATTTTGTGACATATGACAACTCAAAGGCCGAGTCATGTATTTTATGATTTATAAGTACTTTGTGAATTCCTTAAGCTGATTAGGAAGGTTAGATAATAGGAAGAACATTTTCCTGCCATAAATTATTGAGTCAGAATCTTAGATTTCTAGAATTTAGAAAAGAGAGACATAATCTAATCTAAGTCTACCGTCTTGCAGGTAAGAAAACAGACTCCTAGATGTTGGTGATCAGCTGGGGCCAGACAGTGAATTCTGGACAGAGCAGATAGTAGAAGCCAAGTCGTTATGCCCTAATTTCCATGTCTTTTCTTAAGCCAGGCTGTCCTCTTGGGAGTATTTTATCTTCTAAACGTATCTAAATCTGTCTTCTCCTTCAAGATTCAGTTCATTTCCTATTGTCCACTATCACAGAACTTCAGGAATGAAAGAGATGCTAAGGTTATCCTGCCTACTCAGGGTCTGAATACTCTCTATCACATTCCCACCACAAGGTCAAGTACATATAGTACATTTAGTGACAAAGAAAACTATTCCTAATGAAGCAGCAACCCTTTCCGTCTTTGGATACTTTGTACTAAGTAACTTACATTATATAATATTTAGCTAAAATATGTCTTCCTAAAGCAATTGCTCAAGAATTAGATCTCTTTTATCATACAAGAGCCTCTTAAATATTTGGAGATAGGTAGAAGGACCTCTTTAGTTTGCCCAGGATAATCATTTCCTGCCTTTAAAAACTCTCCATGTCATATTATCCTAATTGCTCTCCTTTGAATACCATCCAGTTTTGAAATGTCTTAAAATGTGGTATTCAGAATTGAACACGTTAAACAGTAAGAACAGAATTTTCCTTTCCTCATTCTAGAATATTCTCCATTAATAAAGTTCATAAATTCTCAACAAGGGTAATATTGTCTGCGAGAGAATGAAAGTCGGTTACTGGAAAAAAAAATCTTACTTTTTTATGTGTAAAGCACAGATCCAGATAAAGTACATTAACAAATATACTATGTACTTAATAAATATCTGTGGTATTAAAATATCAATGGGGATGTGATTTCATCAAGCAAAAAAATGTTTAAAAGGGTTCTTTAAAGGGACAATGAAAAAAAAAATCTGAGAAACAACAATATAGCCTAAGATCACACTAGTACACTAGCTATTTTATCAGAGTATAATACTATTAACTCCTATTGAGGTAACAGTCAAACAAAATCCTTAACACTGTATCACTTTTACTATTGCTAAAAGATATCTCCCCTATCTTGTGGTTTCTAGTATGTTTGATTGGTTGGTTGGCTGGTTAATTTAGGTTTTTAAGGAGTGGCATGCTTTTAAAATTTTGTTACTACAAGAGCACAAGTTTAAATTTACTTCTGGATCAGGCCCGAGCCTGTAATCACAGCATTTGGTGAGGCTGAGATGGAAGGATTGCTTGAAGCCAGGAGTTTGAGACCAGACTGGGCAACACAGTGAGACCCTCATCTCTACAAAAAAATAAAAGCAATAAAAAATTAGCAGGCATGGTGGCAGGTGCCTGTAGTCTCAGCTACTCAAGAGGCTGAGGCATTAGGATCACTTGAGCCCAGGAGTTTTAGGTTGCAGTAAAGTATAATGACACCAATGATCTCTAGACTGGATGACAGAGTGAGACTCCGTCTCTAAACAAACAAACAAACAAACAAATGCATTAATGATAAAATTGCTCTTTTTAGGCTTTATCTATTCCTGCTTGTCCAGATATTTTAGAATCAAACACATTCATTATTCTTTGAAGTTCTGCTTATTTGCAAATTTTATTTCCTATTATTTAGATTGTTCATGCTAGTAATTTGCAGAAACAATATTGAACAGAACAGGGCTGAGAAAATTGTCCTGAACATACCTCCATCGTGTTGTGTTAAAGTATTAATCACTATGATTTGAGTATCACTTATTCATAGAGCTATTAATGTGACTAACTGTACATTTCCTTCCATAAAATCCATAGTTTTCTATTCTGTACATTTGCACACCATGAGAAACCTTGTCAAATGTCTCACAGAAATCCAGATAGCCTGGCTCTATTTTACTTTCTAACAACCTAGTAACCCAAAGTGAAAAAAGAACCAAGATTTAGTCTTTTGCTTTTCGTCAATAATTCTGTGCTAGCTTACTCTGATTACTTCTTCATTTCCTCCCAGGGGTCCTCAAACTTTTTAAACAGGGGGCCAGTTCACTGTCCCTCAGACCGCTGGAGGGCCATTGGAGAGTGCAGCACACATTCCACACATGCGCACTGCGGCCCCTGAGTCGGCTGCTAAGCGGGACAGGCATCGGCAGCCAAAACACCTGGCGGGCTGGATAAATGTCCTCTGAGGTTGGCATGCGGCCCGCAGCCGTAGTTTGAGGACCCTTGCACCAAAAAAGGCTTCTTTTTGACAATCTGTACAGCCATCTCTGTCCAACAGAGCTTAGTCTATTTATAAATGTTGATTATATTTCTTCCTATAACAGTATTTTTCAGTTACATCCAGTTGGCTCTCACTTTGATTATGTTTTCATGAGTATATGTCTTAACTTTCCAAAAAGATTACAAATTCCTAGAGCTGAAGCCTATACAGTTATGGTTTCCATAGTGTCCATTAAAGTATCACAGAATAAAAATATATTGTTTGATTGACTAATTAATAACATCACTTGATTTCTACTCACTACCAAATCAGATCAATGAAAAGATCATAAATTGCTCATTTACACTTTAGACCAGGTTTACAGATAGTTTTAAATACTTGCTTTAATAAAGGTATATAGTTTCTTCCCAACTCTCCAGTTACTAATTTATCACTAAGATTGTTTTCTTTCACTAAGTATTAATAATATAGAAATAAAACTGATGATGGAAAAGGACATTATCGAGGGAAATAAAAAATAAAAAAGAAATATATCTGCGGAAAAAAAAAATAGGATTACAAGGTGATGTTTCTTTAGAATGAGAAAAGACTCCTTCCACTTTCACAGATGAAAATGTGATCTTAGCTCACGGCAGCCTCAAACTCCCAGGCTCAAGAGATCCTCCCAGGTCTATGTTTCTCACACTAGTCTACAAACTTTTAGGTTCAAGCTATCATTGGCCTCTCAAAGTATAGATTACAGGCATGAGCCACTGTGCTCAGCTTGAAAATCATTTAAAAACTGACAAATTTATCAGAATGGATTCATAAGACTTTTTTCCAACTATCTTTTAAGTATATGTACAAAAATACATTTCTCTCTATATATACACACACAGATATATTCTGATATATATATATTTTAAGATACATATTAAATATCTTATATATAATATCAGATATATGTAAAATATATATAGTATCTCAATTAATACATAACTCTGAAGTAGGTATAATTTCTATTGTACAGATAAATTATGTAATTTGTACAGAGCAGAACTAAAAGCAAAACCAAGCTCTGAATGGTTTCAGAATATCACACTGCTTCCCACATAATGATTACAGAATTGATAACAGAAAAATATAGGATTACAAAGTGATGTTTCTTTAGAATGGAGTATTCTATTTTCACAAATAACACATCATTTACAAACAGATGAATCAGGATGGGTTTCTAAGTCTTTTTTATTCCCCAACTAAAATTAAATACATATGTATAATTTATTTAAATTACCATATAGTTCTGTGTGCAAGTTCTCAAATTAGACATTTTGGCTACATTAAGGACACATGTACTGGCTTACAAAATTATCTAAATGAGCCATTTGTTTGCCGTTTGATGGTGGTACATTTTTATATCTTGGATATTATATACATATTGGATGTATGTGTTCTGATATTTTAAATCTATAATGCAATTCAATTACTTGGAAGGAGGTATTAAATAACTCATGAGGAAGAGGAACAAATGGAGCCTGAATTAATTTTATAATGTTTCTTTTTTAATCAGCTTGGTGCTAAGACAGGTATCCCTACATTATTCTCAAAGCCTTTGTGTATCTGAAATGCTTCATAATAAAATGTTATAGAGTTATTTGTGATATAAGATCATGTTAAAAGAAATCTAAACTAAAAAAAAAAAAAAAATCTAGTTTCCATTCCTTCTTTAAACTGCCGCATTTATCCACAGCATTTCTTTCTGGCAGCTGTTTTTACTTAAGGAAAGGGAACATTGGGCAGAGAGTGGTATAGCCACACTCCTTCCACAGAGAGCTCTGTAAATAGCAGTACCCTTACAAAGGCCTGATAAAATCTAAACAGGTAAGGAGGTAAAGAGAGGATTAATTTTTACTGTCAGTGTACAGTTAATTAAATAGAGTTTTTTCCTCCTCAATATTACAGCCTTTAGAGGTACAGGGCGCTGAGGTTCATAAATATCAACAAGAGAGTGAGAGTGAGAAGAGGAACTGAGGAGGAAAAAATTGGATGAAAAATAAAATAAATCCTGATATTTCTCCCCCCAAAAATCTGGTTCAATAATGAAAACTGAGAAGAAATTTGAAAAAGAAACATTTGAATTCACTGTATAGATCCCTCTTTACCTAAACATTCCCTAAAGTCTTTCAATAGTTCCTGAAACTTACCAAGAATAATACTTTGTGAGAAAATGTCCATTTTTTTGGAGTATGTATTAGCTTGCTATTGCTGTCATAATAAATAACTGCAAATGTGGAAGCTTAAAACAACAGACTTATGATCTCACAGTTCTATAGGTCAGAAGTCTGGATGGATTCAGCTGATTCCTTTGCTTTTGGATTTAAAAAGCCCAAATCATTGTGTTGGCTAGCCTGGACTCTTAATTAGAGGCTTGAGGAAAGAATTCACTTCCACATTCATCAGGTTATTGTCTGAATTCAGTCCCACAGTACTGTAGGATTGAGGTCCCTATTTTCTTGTGTATGTTCCCCAAGGATTGTACTTACATTCCAGAGGCCACCTCCATTCCCTGGTTCAGGAACCCCTTCATCATCTTCTGAGGCAGCAACAAAGAGTTGAGTTCTTCTCACATTTTGAATTTCTCTGACCTCTCCTGCTGCCTCATCTCTTCTAGGCTGCTCTCTCTGACTGATTCTTCTGCCTGCCTGTTCTGCTCTTAAGGGTTTACGTGATTACATTGATCCCACCTGGATAATCCAGGCTATGCTCCCTTTTGTTAAAGGTCAATGGATTAGTAACATTAATTCCATCTGCAAAATCTCTTCACAGCTTTACCTAAATTAGTGTTTGATTGTAACCAGGAATGGAAATTTTGAGGAGGCATATGGTTTCTGTCTACCACAGAATGTGCCCACCAGATTCAAAGAGATCTGGAATTACAGCATGGCACCTGAAGAGATATTTTCTTGGAGGAATGCCTCTAGTACCTCATTTATAAAGGACGAACACACACATACCTATACAGTGGAGCATATAATCTCTTATTCTTTCTAACAAACTGCCGATTAGAAAATGGCAGTTTAATTTACATTTTTACAATCTGTAAAACATAAAAGATTCTTTAAATGAAGGATTCTCAAACATTATTTGATTATTCAAGTGAATAACTTCTTAGCTAATGATAAATCTTTTCTGTTAGGAGTTTCATTTAATGCTTTTATTTATATTGTTTTGTGTGTTTAAGCAGGTCTTAGATTTCTTGGGAGAAGCTGTTTGGAAGGATTTTTTTATTATTATACAATTAGATATGTCCTTTTGTGGGAAGCACTTATCAATATAAGAACCACATTGCAAATTCAATTATTCTTAAGCCATATTTACTAAAGAAACATTAGCTTAACTGTACTTCTGCTGGAAATTAACCACATAAGATATGTTATAAAAACATAAATTGGGTTATTATGGTTAAAAATATGATGTGATAACGATATCACAAAAGCTATTTGATCCATGTTAATTTTGTACAATTGCTAAAAACCATTTATTCAAATCATCTTATTAATATTTGAATTATAGTGCATGAGGTTACTTCTTTTATAATAAAATTTATGCATTACCCAAGAAAGAGAAAATCTTTTTTTGAAATACCAATTAAGTAAAGATATTCAGTTAAATAAAAAATCGTTCTGATGCTCCCAATTCTTGCAGTGAATTTACTTCTTGTGGAATCAAAGCATTTTTGAAAGGATGAAAATGACCAATTTTAAAGTAATTTTGAATTCTCGCTCTTACTTTTCTTGTTAAAGGCTAATTAGGTATAATAATGTAATGAAAACAGTCTTAGTCACTGACATCCCAAGAGTGGCAATAGGACTGTGTTTCTCACTTAGTGGTGTATATTCTCTGATGAACCAGAAATGATGGAGAACATGGGACTTTGAAATCTGACTACTTGGATTTCAGTTCCATTTTGTCACGTATTGTCTGAGTGACCTGAGTCAAATTATTCAGCCTCTCTATGCCTCAGCTCAAGTTGTATTAATAGATGTGCTGGGCCCTTAGTATGAGCTCGGTAAATGTTAGTTACTATTATTCTTAAAGCAATGTCCAATGTTAGCATCCAGACTGTGACAAACAGAGGCCTATACTCTTCAAATCTGTGAGTGTTAGGACATGAGAGCTAACAAACTTGGCCTCAGTAGAAGTGTCCTGTGGTCAAGTCAGTTCATCAACAGAGAGGATAAAGGTCAACAGAGAGGATAAAGGAAGAGGCTAAAGAGACTCTGGCAAGCAATTATGTACTCCTAATGGCCAGCTATGTTTGCATAGTTGCAAAGACACTATCTACGTCCCTCATTCTGGCCATTCACCTTTGTCATTCATTTTTCATCCAAACATTAAAGAACACCTATGATGATACAGGCTCTCTATGACAGAGATACAGGGATAAATATACAATTTTCTGTCCTTGCAGAGTTCACAGTCTCGCAAACACGCACTGACAACCCTAAGCTTACTTTTGACTCACTATTTTAACAACAAAGCCACTTTCCTATTGGCAGTAACAAAAATTGGGGGAAAATTATGAAAATCATATCACGAGATGTACAAGTTGAAAGACCAGCAATGCCTTTGAGGATATGTATCGACATTCCTTAAAAGTCTTTTACCACATTGTCACTCACATTTTTATTAAAACAGAGACTCAAAAGAAAGCCATGAAGGAAAGGCACAGTGTCCCTAATTCTTACAAGGCATTTGGTTATGGGTGGGAGAGGAAACGTAAATTATCCTTTTATTAGGTCATTAAGTCTGAAATGTCTGATTTCAAACTCAAAGTTTAGTTTATGATAACTCAAACAAGAAGCACCACAATTAATGTAAGTATGTGCCTAAACGATTGACACAGTCTTGCCATCTCAACAGTAGCTTGCTTATGCCAGCAGCATAGAAGCCTGGAGATCCAATGGCAATTCTGAAAGCCATTTTCCACAGCTTGTTGAAAATTAAATGTTTTTCCTTGCAAGAAGTGGTCCAAAACCTGGAAGTGGTAGTCAGTTGGCGTAAGGTCTGGTGAATACAGTGGATGACAAAGAGTTTCCAGACCCACTTTCTATAGTTGAGCAAAGTTTTTTTGTGTGATAACATGGTCTTGCAAGAGGATTGGCCTGTCTCTATTGACCAGTCTCGGCTACTTAATCATAAGCATCCTCATCATTTCATCCAACTGATTGCAGTAGACATCTGCTGTAATTGATTGACCGGGTTTCACGAAGCCATAGTGGATGCTACCAGCCCTGGACCACCAAACACACACCATTAGCATTTTTTTGTTTGTTTGTTTGTTTTTTCTTACCATTAGCATTTTTTAATGAATATTCAGTCTTGGACTGTGTTTCAGCATTTCATCTTTAGCCAACCACTGTGCCGAATGGTTGCAATTGTCAAAAAGAACCCATTTTTCATCATACATAACAATACGGTATAGAAATGGTTCACCTGTATGTTGCAACAACAAAGAAAGGCAAGCTCCGTGATGATTTCTGTTCTGATGCTAGTATAATTCATTCAGTATCTGGCTATCCAGCTTCTTTACCTTGCCAATTTATTTCAAATTGTCCAATATTGTTGGAATAGTAACCTTGCTGCTAATTCACACATAGGTTGAGATGGATTTGATTCCGCTACAGCTTTCAGCTCATCATTATCCACCTTGGTCTCAAGTTGCCCATGTGGCTCATTTTCAAGATTAAAATCACCTGAATGGAACCTCTCAAACCATAGATATACTGTGCATTCATTGGCCATATCCTTCCCAAACTCTCCGTTGATATTTTGAGCTGTCTGTGCTTCATTTGTTCCACAATGGAACTCATATTCAAAAATAATATGAATTTTGACTTATCCATGTTTTTGCAAAAATTATTTTAAAGATTTTTTTAAAGATAATCACAAACCAAAACATGCATTTGAAAAAATGAGGATGTACCTTCACAATAAAAAGATAAAAACACACAAACAAACAAGAAGTCAAAGTGAAATGTCAAAGATATCAACTGTCAAACTTAGTATTTAAGGAAATGGGACATTTCATACTTAATAACCTAATACTTCCACATACCCACAAAGACTCTCCATCACATCTGCCTTTCCTCACACTACCCCAGCATTAACCACTATATCAACACCAAGTGCTATATTATCAACTCAGTTATACTATTTCAATTTAAGTTCAAGAAAGTTCAGAAGAGTCCTTTAAAGAGTAGCAGTTTAGATCTAAGAAGCTTATAGGATTGATCAGTATTCTTTCATCTTGGAATTTCAGACTGGGAAGGAAAATTAAATACCTAATACAATTATTTTCTTTTTCTGAATATTTGAAAATTTTTCTCAAGGCCACATGGGTGGTTAATTGCAAAGACAAAACTGCACCCTAAATTCTATTCCTATTTCAACTTCTTTCCACATCAGTATGTATTCTAATTGGATGTAATGGGCATTTACTATTGTCAAGGATAGATTCTAAACTAGTGATTTAATCCACTGCTAATGAGGCATTAAATGTCCACAGCTGATAACAAATAGCATGAAAAATATTTGAAAACTGAATTTATCATCATTTAGCACCACTTTAATCAGATTGTATACTACCTTTGTTTATATATTCCTTCATGCTTATTTCTCTGTTAAAGATTTTTGTTCATTAAATCATCATATAGGCCAGTTACATACACTAATGAAATTATAATCTTGACTTTGGAGTTGATGTGGCCAAAATTTATTGGAAAAAGAATAAAAGATTCATTAAATGTTGCTAAATTGTAAGTGGTTTTATGTTATGTTTCCAAACAACGAAAGAAACAATATACATTACAACATTGTAAAAGCAATGACCACCAAATAACACTTTAATAAAACAGACTTGCTCAGCTATTAAAATTTCTCTTTCAGTTTAAGATACAAAACTCCTGGATACTTGTTTATTAAGAATATCTTTATTGGGGGAAAATGATATATTTAAATTTCAAATTTCTCAATAATTAAATTCCTACAATTATACCAAATTATACCAAATGCTTCTACATCATCAAAGGATATACTGCACAATCTTGAAGTCAGTGCAGGCCACATATGGACCTTATTATATTCATCATTTCAAAGTAAACATCAAAAGACATCCAAATAAAATAAATAGGAGCAGTTTTCTGCTTATTTCAAGCACTTTCCAAACACATTGTCTGGCTTATTTGAAGTGTCAGATTAGAAGTTCAATGCCAATTTGATTCTTGCCTTTGTAAACATTTTGGCATTTTATGAGGAAGTCATAAGTTGTACTCTTTATTATTGAAATTTAGAAATCCCGCAATAATATCTAGGTGTGAGTTGTCCTTCATTATTACTGTACTAATTTGGTTCTTGGTCATTTTTTGGTCTGAAGCTTCAAGTCTTTAGTTCTCATTAATATTTTTTTCCGTAATTATTGTTTCTATTGTTATAAGATTTTATGTATTAGATCTTTGTGTCAACGTTCTCTGTATCTAATATTTACCAAGATTTTCTGACTTCTTATTTTTGGATCTAAGTTATAAGATAATTCCCTGAGTTTGTTTATGGTTTTTATTGGTGGCTGTATTGCTCTTTATTTTTCCTATTAAGCATTTTAAATTTATTTTTTGTTGTTGTTACTTTATTTTTCCTTTAAAACAATGGCCATGTTCTTTTCAGTTTCCCAGCTCTCAGTATTTCATGCATGGTGTAATAATTAGGGTCATGGGTTCTGGATTTAGGTCTTTCTAGAGGCTTGGCTTGACAACTTACTAGCTATTTAGTTTGGGGCAATGTATGTTAACTATGCCTCACTTTTCTCACCACACAGAGATAATAATAACATATTCTTCACAGGGTTGTTGTGAAGATTGATTGAGTTAGTGCATATAACAATCTGATAACGATGAAGTCTTATTTTGGATCTTGAAAATAACTGAAATGTTCACTCTTTTTAAGAACAGTTGAGTTAGTCGAGAAACAGATTCTACAGAGTAATGTCATGTGAAGTTGCTTATTTACCTGAAATGATGCAAAGTAAATAGCTGTCAACATGATGAAAATTATTGGCAATCTGAATTTAATTAATTTGAGAGCTGTGTTATTTTCCTATTTTCTCCAACCTCTGACCACTTAATTAGTAAGATATACTTTTAGTTCATCTCTAAAAGTTCTGTGCTCATTCGTCCAGGGTAGTTATGTGGACAACTCAGAAGAGAAAATCAGCCTGAATCATTTGTATTGACATAGATGCCCATTACGTAACTCTTTGGGTTACAGTTTGCCTTTCCAATTATAGTATCTTTGGTATAATATGAAAATTAGATTTAAATCCCCATGCTTAGGACAGAATATTAGAGTAAGAATATATAGAGAAAGGAAAGACCAAGCTAGCAAGGGATTCAAATCTAGAAACACAAAGGTCACAACCTAACTGTACATAAAACCAGGAGGACCAAAGACAGGTACAAGATTTCAGAGTTATTGTTCACATAAAGCCAGTCATGTCTATAGCACTGGTAGAAAGCATTGGGTATAATGGATTTATTTCCTGTTAACATAAATAATGGCAATTTATACATGTTGGATTTAGCACCTTTAAAACACACACACATGCAAGCTTCAATTCAATTTATCTTATTCCTTCCAGCTTAGGAAATGGATTGAAAAAAAAAAAAACAACTGACAGAGAGAGAGAGGTTAGACTTGTTTGTTCTGGTGTAGGCAGGTTGTTAAAATTGCAGCTAGGATGGAGAAAGGTAGAGTATTCAACTTTGTGCAATGACAGAGGCTCTACAGACTCCTTCTTAGTGTCCGTGAGGTCAAATGCTGTGCACCTCAATCTACTTCCTGAAATTAACAGCCAGGTGTTATGCTAGTTAGTGTACCTTAATCATTAATTATTACTGTGGCAGCAGGACAGAAAAAAATTACCAGGACACATGAGCTAGGGTGATAAAGGGAAAGCATCAATCATGCATGACAGGAAAGCCAAAGGTAGCCTCTCTCTGCCTGGGATAGTTTCATTTGTGACTCTGCAGATTCTCTTACACCAGACTTCAGAGACACCATTTCTCATAGTCTCTGTCTCTGTCTCTCTGTCTCTCTCTCAGTAACAACCAGCTATGGCTTAGGTGGATAAAAACAAAATAAAATGCATTTGTCAGCAATGCCCATATTTGCCACGCAGTACCATAAGAATCTAGTTGAAATATGATTTATTCACTAAAGGTTAAAGCAAGCTACAGCAAGAATGGAGCTTAGAGTTAGTAGTCAATAGTCATACTAGCAACATAGGTTGGCCCACACTCTCATTTCTCTACAATGTCATAATAAGTGTGTTGCGTTTTTTTTGTTTGTTTTGTTTTTTCCTTAAGCAAATAGGCAGAGCAGGTGACTGACTCTCCCTCAAAGTCTCATGGCACAATGTAGTGCATAACAAATCTTGATAAGCAGAAACACAATCCACGTTCTGTTGGTAATGAATGGTACGAATGGAATATTTGGAAGCAGGAATGAAGAAATCAATTTGGTGGAGTGAAAGGTGTTCGGTTCTAGTTTGCTATTTGGAATTGAGGGTAGATTACTTAATTCTCTAGTGTTCAGTTTTCCTGTTTACAAATGACTGGTTTAAGCCAAATCGGGAGCCCTTAATCTGGGGTCCATGTATGAGTTTTAGAGGATCTGGCAGGAGACTGAAATTACAGGCTAAGCGTCCTCAAACTACGGCCCATGGGCCATATGTGGGTGTTTTTGCCCGTTTGTTTTTTTACTTCAAAATAAGATATGTGCAGTGTGCATAGGGATTTGTTCACAGTTTTTTTTAAAACTATAGTCTGGCCCTCCAACGGTCTGAGGGACAGTGAACTGGCCCCTTGTTTAAAAAGTTTGAGGATGCCTGTTATAGGCAAAACTGTTTATCAAAAAAGATATGCACTAAAAGCGTATTTCTCTATCTGTGGTGAATAACTAGTTTCTCATACACTATAATGTACAAGCTGTTATGAACCAACACTTAAAATATACACATAAAAATGAAATAAAAATAAATATATATAAAATAGAAGCTGAAAGTTTTATTAGATTCAGTATGTATAAAATAACTGTTAAGAATATAAAAATGTATAAATGCTTCCTATCAACTTGGGTCATTGTAATGGACTGACCAGCACTAGTTTACAGATCAAACTTTGGGTAGCAATTGCTCTGAGGCTCCTTCTAGCCCTAACCTGAAACGTTTCTATGTGAGGCTGGGCACGGGGGAATCACATCTATAATCCTAGCACTCTGGGAGGCCGAGGCAGAGCGTTGCTTGAGCCAGGGAGTTTGAGGTTGCAGTGAGCTATCATGATGCCACTATGACAAGAGATTCTGTCTCGAAAAATAAAAAAGTTTCTAGGGGCAACCTAGATATCCCTATATCCATTCTTCCTCAACTCCTTATGCCAAAAGCCATACAATCCCACTTGCCATTGCACTTAGCATAATAAATGGAATTCAAGCTAAAGGTCTGTCTTCCACAGAATTCCATGTAAGATGTAAATAATAATGACAACAACAACAGACTAAGTTTTCCCCTGTCACTTGTGATTACTTATGTTCCATGAACAATAAGGTTAAAGAGGAGGAAAAGCCTATAGGATAAATTACTACTAGAACCTAGGCCATCTGCCACCTGACCTACACCTTCTCTCCATGCTTCTCTGCTGACATAATTATCCAGACTCAGAGTGTCTTTACCAGCCTTATCACTACTTCCTACAGTCTTTTCAAGATATCTCATTAAATTTATTGTACACTCAAAGTATATCTATTGAGAACTTACCAGTAGGAGAGGCAAAAATAAAAACATATATATGGTCCCTGCCCTTAAGTTGTTTAGAGTAAATTAATTTTTTTAAGAATATTATACAAAGAATCACAACTGGGAAATGTAGAGAGGGCAATTAAAACAGGTATCAAAGTTAGACTTCAGGGGTCACATAAGATTCTCTGCAGAGTATCAAGGAGGTGAGCAGGATGGAGCTGGTAGTGGCAAGGGGTTCATCTAAAAATTCAAGTGAGAAATCATGAAATCCTAGACTAAGTCAGTAGCAGGTAGGAATACAAAGAATGGGACAGATTGGAAAAATATCAGGAAAGTAGAATTACTGGCCATGGGGAAGGAATGAATGGAAGGAATCATGAATGATTTTCAGGATATTGGCTTGGGCAATCTGAAGGTTGGTGATTTCATTCACTAAAAGAGAAAAACGTTAGCATAACTACAAGATAAGAGTGGAAAAAAGAGTTTGGAGTTAAATACATTAAATTCAAGGTGTCTGCAGAATGTTTAAATGGAGATGTCTGTGGGGAGTTAGAAGCAGGAGTCTGTATAGTGAGCACAGGGACCTGGGCTGGAGAGAGAAAAGTTGATCAGCAGTAACAGAAGGTATGAGATAGCTGTGATCACTTCAACAATCCTGCTTGAGGAACTTCATTCCATTCCAGTAGATTTTATTTTACCCCATAATGACTGATGGTTTTTATTTCCTATATTTTCCCCAAATAGGAGTCATAAAAAAATATACTCTTTCACTTAATAAAAAAAAAAGTGGGAAAAATAAGTTAAAGGGCCAATGATGTAGAATAACAAAGCTAGACTATGATTCACACACAACATGCAAGCCATTTAATACTGTTTACTGCCCACTGTTGGGCTACACTGCTGGCACTATTTTCAAGCAGCAGCAGCAAGCAGCAGAGGGGGAAAGTACATATTTAATACTCATATAATAAAAGTAAACCAATTTCTCAAAATCACAATTATTTATGCTTCTGTGAGGTAAGAAAAATCTCTTCTGAGGATTCTCACAAGAGCACTGTCATATAGTGAGAAGTATTCTTAATAATATCCCCAGAGTGAATAAAAATGATACTCATACAATTATTACTGTATCCATCCAAGTAGGTTGATGGTATAATAACAAAGAGGAGTACAGCAAAGGCAATTCAAAGAAGGAAGAAAGGCAAAATTGTGTAATTTATATATATTGGTAGGTATAAGTGGACAGCCACATTTCCTTCAAGTATTCATCTATAACAGATGGAATATATTTTATCTCCCAAACTAGACTAGTATGTCCTCACCCACTTTCTCCCTATTTAACATCTACAACTTTCTTCAAGATGCATTCAGTTGTTCATTCAATATTCAATGGCTTTCTGAACTAAAGTCGTGGAAGACTGAGTCTTAAAGGATACTTAAGAATTATTCAGACAAGACAGGAGACAAGGTGAGAATAGGAACACATCAAAACAGATGGACATGTGGCCTGAACAAAGACACTAAGGTAAGAGAAAACTCCATGTGCAAAGGTATACAAGCAATCATGGCAACAAGGCCAATCACAAGGCAAGGGACTGATAGGAGTGCAGACTAAAAAAACAGGCAAGAGAGCACTGAAGGAATTTTATTCTTGTCCCTAGTCCTTGCAAATAATACTCCTGGGGACAGGGATCATATGTAGCTTTATATGTATTAATAGCATAAGTTGAATATATGATGCAGAGGTGACCCCCAGTGCCTACATAAACTTTGTGCAACTTCATTGATGAGATAGTTTGCACCATGGCTGGAGAAAAGAATTTGGATACATATTTATCAATTGATGTACCAGATTTTATGCTTGAAATATGTTATGAGTGCTTTCTAGAAGTATTACTCATTTATCCATTATATAAAAGAAAAATGTTTCTAAGTCTCCAAAATTAAGCTTTGGGGGGCAACTACATATTATCCTTACTCATTCTTCCATCAATGTGCTGAAGTCACCATTAGAAAACTGCTTCAACTCACTTGGACCTAAGTTTGACAGCTCCAAATTCCAACAACCTCACAGAATACACCTGGGGATCTAAACTGGGAACTGATCTTTATATTCCAAATAGGAGTATGTATTCAAGAAAATGAAATCTAACATACCTTTACTGACTCTCACAAAAATCAGATTGAAATAGGTGGTGTGAAAATGACTTTACCCAGCAAACCATATTAAAAACAAAACAAAACAATGTTAGTGCTCTGGCCTAAATAAAGTGGTTTGTTACTACATCCCTCCTCAATCACCTTAGGCTCTTGTAGCACAAGGACTTTTACCATTTTCACCTGCTAAAAGATTTAATAAGGACATGAAGTACAGTACCTTTCATTTAGTTAGGCAACCCAACATTCTAAATAAGATTGAATGTTTGCCAATAGTTGGAGAAGGAACCTCAAGGTTTTCTCAAAAGATTTCTTTGTTTCCTATTCTTCTAAGACTAATTTTAACCTAAAACAGATTTTTTTCTTTTCATGTATACAAGGTATCTTTTTCAGGTTTGTTTTCATTCCCCACAAAGAAGACTTTTCAGAGCTCTTGGATTTTAATGGAAATTTATTGCTGGGTGTTTGATAGCCAAAAGGAATGTGTTTTGATCATAGTCAAAATGGCAATTTTCTCCACAGCACCGTAGCAGCGTAGGGGTACAAGGCCACTGCAGGTAACATCTAGGAGGAGTGCTAGGTCCTTTGTAATGAGTGTCACTACCACTTGTGAGAGCCTAGTTTCTAAAGGCTCAATTAGGCTGGGAGGAAGTTTGATCCTACTAAGTTTCAAAAAGTATGTCAGCCTTTCAGCATTGATACAAATTCTTCCAGAATTATCCATTTGCCCATTTGTGGTAAAAGACTCCATGAAATGTGTAAAATCTAACAGGTCATGTGTCATTTTCAGTGTAGGGACAGTTTTGTAATGACTCCAGGCTCTGTCAAGACTAGTATTTCTTGAGCTTTTCCCAAACCAATTGATCTTTTCATTTGGAAATTTTACAATACACATGTATAAGAATTTAATGTAAAAATTAAAGAAAATAAAAAAATGTTATTGTATAAGAATGAATACAGCACAAATATAGAAGCTATTTCCCCAAAACTGAGCTTCTGGATGGCTACAGATTAAAATAAAGATGGAAGAGGGAGTGGAGAAAAAGAAAGAGAAGTAGAGAGCAAGAATGAATCTAATACTTCATGTCTGGTAAACAAACAACAAATCAAGTTGAGCAAACTATTTTCTCAGGAGATTCTCTCACTACATCATTAAATTTTGCTTTCTGTGAATGCCAGTGAAATCCTCATATTCCAGCATCTGCATGGTGAAATATGAAACTCTTTGATTAATAAAAGGAAGTGATAATTATGTCAGCGATACAAAAAAAAAAAAAAAAAAAAGAATGCATTTAAATATGAGTCAAAAGACCTAAATTGAGAGCCAACACTTATTTATGCATCACTTTACCTTTCCTCTGCCTCAGTTTTCTCTTCTGAAAAGTGGAGGTCATGATAATACCTACCCTCCTTGTTTCATTAGGTTCATGGAGCAAATGAGATAATGAGGTGGATGACTTACTGCCACTTCTTAAAGTGCTATATAAATATTAGTGATTAAGGAAAGTTATTTAGTTATTATGGGCCTCCATATATTCATCTGTCAAATAAAGCTCTGATACTTGCCTGCTTACCCCCAAAGTGATCTTATAAAATCAAGTAAGATGGTGTCAATATGTGCTTTGAAGTGTATGGTGCTATCTAGACCTAGGCTTTTGAATCTATGCAAACAATCATGTGGAGGAAAAGATTATGGTTGACTAAAAATAGCAAAACTTTAGAACTATTCTACAGTCTTAGGAAATAAAGCTGGTATGGATGAAAAACCCGCTGATGATATTAAAATGTTCACCTCTAAGAGAGAAAAGTAGATTAGTAGAAAGTTCCACTATCAAAATTCTAGAACATTAATTGTTGGTACTATTGCAAATAGTTAGGAAACAGTAAATTAAACTTTGTAATGCTTTCCCAAAGGAAGTAGAAATACACTGTCATTACTTAGAGTTTAAATTGGACTGGGAACAGTAGGCCAGCATGCATTACAGAGAAGCAATGCTTCAGTGGTAGCAAAGTGAACCAAATGACACTGCAGATCTTTTCTATATTTAATATTTGACAGGCAAAAATACTTGCATTAATGCAGTAATGTGCTATGCAAGTCATCACCATGGGAATGCTCAATCAAAGCTTTAATACTGTTTAATAAGCATCACACTATGAGAGCATATTTTCCCTTTCAAGTACAACTCATTCAAGTTTAAGCAAAGTGCTAAATTGTCACACTCGGCAAAATTTTGAATGACAGCCAGATTGAAGCAAAAGCAATCATGTTGTATTTTGGGTTGGTTTAAAGGAAGGTAAGAAATGTGAGGTAGGCATGGGGATTTAGGATACCCCAAAGGTAATGATAATCAGACAAAATCCCTTGCAACATTGCAAAGGTAGGGTAGACAGGAGAAGACTTCAGTGTTTTGAAATAAAGGACCACACTAACTAAAACATACATAGTGATCTGATATACACAAAAAAGATTAATGGTAAAGTTGATTTGGGGGTAGGGGGTGTGAGACATAGCTCCTAAAAATAGGTATGTTAATGACTAGTCATCTAGCCTGCAATAAGTTGACCTCTCTATGATTTTTGTCCCCTTTGCCTATTTCTAAACCAGTGGTTCTCAGTTTGGGAGGTGGAGGAGGAGCAATTTTGTCAGGGATATATGGGCTAATTCATTTGTCACCACAGGGGAAGGGTAGCACTACTGGCATCTGGAAGGTAGAGTCCAAAGATAGTGTTAAACATCCTACAATAGGATAACCCCTCATGACAAAAAATTTATCTGGCCCCAAATTCAATAATATCAAAGTAGAGAAACTGTTGCTTCATTAAAACTACCCCTAAAACATATTATGGGCTATATAAGGACCTAGTCATTTTTAGCATAAAAGCAATTTATTAAAAATCAATATTTTATTAATATTACTATTACTGCTTAAACTTCTTTTCCTCTGAGTTTTCTTTTAATTATAAAGCACTTGGCAGAAAAATAAGATTCATTTCTATAATAGGCTTAGTGCTTTCTTTTTCAGCAGTCTTTTGCTTTAATTAATTAATATTTAGCTGCTTTCTTATAATGAAGGCCAAAAAAATGAACTGTCATCTTAAATTTCTCAGGAGAAGTTACAAAACTCTGTGAGAATATTAGATTTTTCTGATAAATAATTTGTAGGACATAGATTTAGGAGGTTTTTCTCGCTCAAGGATGTCATTTATAAACATTTCTTGGAAGTCTGAAATAAAATTGTAAACACATGTGCACAATTCTGGAGGCTAAATATGTTATTGAGGCTGAAAATAGAATGTTAGCACTGAGGAAGTCCTTACTATACATGTGCATGAAGATGAACTGTCATTTATTCTTAACTATGTAGAAGTAAACATGTGACAACTTTTAAAAATTTATTTTATGATCTTTGTTGGCATTTATTAAAAATATATGAAAAAAAGCAATAACCTAGATATAATTGATAGATTTTCTATCATGGCCAATAGTTTAAGTTTGACAAACTGTTGGTTTGAATTGCTGCATTTGCTACATACAAAAATGGAAGATTTCTAAAAGAAAATGAATAAAATGAAATAATCAGATAGAAAGCAGAGAGAACTATAAGCCATTCTTACAAGATTTATGTTTCTTTAAAAAATTTGCCATTGTAAATGAGACCCAAAAAACTTGACCAAGAACAATTTTTATATATTTGTAGGCTTCTCTCTTCACCAAAATTGGAGTTATGCAAGCAGCATAAAGCTAGAGGTTATGACAGCTGGGTTCATCTCCTTACCTTGGCATTTTCTGAGATGTTGAGTAAGTTATTCAACCTCACTGATTCTGCATTTACTTAACTGTAAATAAAGGGGATTTGATAGATCTACAAAACTACCCCCTACTCTAAATTTGTAAAGCTTTATGAAACTTTAATGCAAAATGTTTCGATCTGCATATTGTATATAGCATTTTATAATTTTCATATATTTATTTGAACAATTTATGTTATGACAGGAAAAACAATTCAAACTAGCTTAAGCCAACAAGGGGATTGTTTGCTTGTCTTCCATACTGTCTCAGTCATCATGCAGATCTTGCTCCAGGGACTCAACTGGCATCCTCAGTATTTGGTTTCTCTCATCACTCAGCTCAGCTTTATGCTATGTTGGTTTAATCCTCAAAATATACAGAGTAATTCCCTCTTGCACTAAGAATGTCTGTCTCATTTTCAAATTCTAGCAATAAATAAATAAATAAGAGCCTGTTTCTCTTTTTCTCTCTCTACTGTCCTAGCAAAAGTCTGATTCTTTCTAGTTTGTTCTGATTAGATTTCAGGACCCTCACTGAACCAATGACTGCAGACATAGAAATATGATACATAGATTTAAATGGTGCAAATGGCCTGTCCTCTCCTGGGACCAGAGAGAGGTAACTGGAACAACAGAAAAACAGAATGTATATTTTGAGTATTAAGCCGACATAGCATAAAGCAGAGCTAAGAGAGAGAAACTAAATACTGACAATTTAATTTGAGTCTCTGGAATAATACCTGGATGAAGACTGAAAATTTATGGAGGACAAACCAATAAATCCCCTTTATTTGCTTAAGTTAGTTTGAATTGCTTTTTTTCATAAGATATTAGTATCAATTGAATTAAAAATATAGAAGTATTTTTAAAATCATAGAGTATTATATCGTATATTCAGATCAATGAAACATTATAAGCTCAAAGAATTTGATAACATTTTTGACATAGAATGACATATCCTGTATTTAATAGGCATTCAGTAAATACTTGTTGTTTGGTACAATGTAACGAAGATAGAATTAAAAGAAGTCTGTATATACTAAGTGAGTATAGATCAACTAAGAAGAAATAAGGAAGGACACCTTCCCATCTATAAAAAAATATGGGAAAAAGAAAGGAAAAATCATAAATAAATGAGCATGAAAGAGTCAAGAAAGGTGATCTATTTCAAAGTTGAAATATTCAAGATATATGTGTGTTTGTGTATTACATACATATATATATATACATATATATATATATATATATATATATATATATTGTCCCTCACCAAGATAATTTCAAGAAGACCTTGACATGTTGAAGCTTTCTCCTCTATAGTCTGGAAGCTCTGTTTCTTCCCAATGAATTTCATAGATGCATACTCATCGTAATGTGATAACAGATTTTAAGAAATACCTTTGAATAATAGTTTTCTCTATTATGTTAGAATTTAAGCTCCAAGACTTTAGAGATCCTTATTTTGTTTACTAATTATGTATATCTTGCATTACTAAATAAGTCCCTAGAATAAATATGAAAATTGTAAAATAATCATTGAATGAAATACAAACAGTTGATAAAATGAAGAGGCAGGAGGAGAAAGCCAAGCAGAACATGAGCTGTTCTAAATTCTTTCTTTTATATTTTCTTCTCATCCTAAAAACTCTGGTCCTTATCACCTGTCTTTATTCACATATATACATACCACTTGGTAAGTCAAATCACAAGATTCAAAATATATGGAAGGTAGTGATTTTCTTCTAGATACTATATTACAATGAAAGAGAATATTTTATTTTGGGAGATTTCATACATTTCATAATTTAGTGGATATTAGAAAAAATGAAATTGTGACAAATTATGTTATAGAGTTTATAGGATAATTTATTTAAATGTGTTAAAGTTTTCAGGTTTGCTGAGCTTGGAAGGTGAAAGAAAGAGGGATTTTGTCAAATATGAGGTGAGAAGCTGTTGAGGGGTAAAAGATACCAGAAAGGAAAAAAAAAAGTAGAATTAAAGTAAAAATATATGGAATCTAAAAGAAGACTCTAACAACTGCTTTTTGACCTCCTCCCTGGTGGGACCAGAAAGAAATAAGACTTACTTGACAGACATAAGAAGTGTCTCTTAGATATTTGCATGATGAAAAAACATATAGAACATGTCCATAGTGTCAAAATATCATGTCCCACCTCTGATCAAAAGTAATCAGGAGCTCCCCATATGTTTTAGATTAAAATCCAAATGTTTCCCCCGCCTACATTATTGTCACCTATTTGCTCTCCTTATATTTTAGTCACACTGACCTTCTTTCTTATATCAAGTCATCATCCCTGTTTTCGTCCCACAGGATTTTTGCATGGGTAGTTCCTTCTCTCAGGAATGCTGTTCCTCATAAGGCACCCTCACCTCCAAACCCAATATTTCTATGACTAGCTCCAGCCAATTCACCAGTTACTTTCTAACACCCTTGACTGCTTTATTTTCCTCACCCTAGCAGAAGCTTCCTTGATCATTTATTGTTTTACTTAACTATCTTCTTTTCTAAAATTAAAGCTTTATAACAGCAAGGGGTAAATGCCTATTTTGTGTGATAACTCCAAATACCTAGAATGGTGCTGTCTCCACAAATCAATAAACCAGTTAATCATTAAAAATCAGGAGAACTTGGGCACATCAGACAGAGCAGAGAGCTAATGAAGGTTAGTGTTGTTTTTGAAACATACTGAGTTGAAGCAGAAGTGGGTATCAAGACTTTTCAATGAAGGGCTAAGGGTCCTTTTAAAGACTCCGTTGGTCTACCCAGCAGTCACACAAAGCTCTCTCCAAAATTGTGAAATCAAAGAAAAGTATTAATCCTTAAAAATGGCCTTGTGTTGGCTCCTTGTGTGGGCCTTGTGTTGGTTTAAATATTTTACCATGTAATAATCATTTTTACCTGAATGAGGTTTAAATTAACTTTTGGAATAATAATTAATAGAAACAAAAACAAATTCAAAGATGTAACATTAGTTAGATTATATTAAAATATTATGAGCAGTTTTCCAGTAGGCCAAATGTCCTTAGAGCAATTTAAACAAATTGACAATTGTGATATCTCAAAGCTCTTTGACATATTAATGATAATGAATGCCACCTTACTCCTTAATGAGAAGTTCAATAATTTTCTAAATCATAAGTAACAACTGAATTCAACTAAATGATAAGATGTTAACGGTTGTTATTGAAAATTAATGAGAAAACCAATAGAGGAAAATATAGCAAGACAATAAGGTAGAGAGAAAAAAAATAAGAAGTACCTCAACATGGCTGGGGTTTCACAGGATTTCCAACACTGTGACTTAGTCCCACAAACACAATAGAAAGGACACAAAGATGGAAAACTCCTACAGATTTGCTTTCCCTACCATCATGTTAGTATTTTGGGAATTAAAAAAAAATTAGGTCAAAGAGGATAGCAATGAAACTGCACAGAATAAAAAGACACTCTTGATGAGTATTTGGCCCAGAGAAATTTGTAAAAGGGAAATTAAACAAAGCAGTCTTAAAACTTTACAAATCATTCTTCCGAAATAAAGAATAAGAGGAGTGTGTGTGAGTGTGTATGTTTATGTGTATATAGGTATGTGCTGAATAAGGCTTCATCAATGGTGGCTCCAGCAATAAATCATGGGAGGGACTCAGGTGCAAGCTGAATGCCAATCAATTTTATTAATGGATACTGAAATTTGAAATTCATATGTTTTTCATACGTCACATCTTTTGATTATTTCAACTATTTTAAAAAGCATAAAAAAATTCAATAGGTTGCAGGATAGAAAAGAAAAAGGTGGTTTGGGAACTCATAGGCCATAATTTCTCTCTGCCATAAAACAATACCATACCATAATCTACATGTGTGAATTCCAAGGGCTCACAAACACAGCACAATGGCAGCTGAGAGCAATAGGGAAAGAATAAGTTCTTATTACTATTGCCAACAAATGAAAAATGCCAATTTTAAATGTGGTGTTTCCTCTTGGGCATCCTCAGAAATAATTTTAATCTTTTTTTCAGAATTCATTTATTATTAATGTGCCCAGATTGTTTCAGTATAAGATTTCTTCATTAAGGTGAATTCATTAAGGCAAAGAAATACATTTGGCTATTTATTAACTATAAAATATACAACTGCTGAAAGGTCTATGGCACCTAAAGGAATTGACCACTTTGTTATCTCAACATGTTCTGACACCTCAATGTCATTGAAAAAATGCCAGAGATATTTCAAGGGATTTCTTTTCCTTTTCAAAGAAGCACATTAAATAGATTGCTGTGTAAAGCTGGATACATTCCCTGTTCTTCCCCAAAAGGGAAATGCAGGTATATGCATGTTTGACTCCTGCCTCCTTAACGCTGTGGCTGGGAAATAAAACAAGCAAGGCTGGGATTCTTAGGAGTCAGGCAAATCTGGGTTTTGCTGCTTAGGAAATATGTGTTTCTTTGGGCACAATGAAGTCTTAGTTTTCTCTCCTTTGAAAATTGAACATTAGGTCCCTCGCTTCTAAAATGGAAACAGAAATTTCTGCCTCCCAGGGAAAATGATAGGTTTAAAGTTAAATGAAATGAGAAAGTATATGTAATGTTCACATCACTAGCACAATGTGTAGAATCTCAGATTATTTCTCAAATACCCTTTGTAGTACACATAGAAATAAGCACAGCTTGACCCAGTAGCCTAGAAGTTGGTTGATAACGGCTCAATATCCATGATAAAAGTCATTTCAGAATCTGTTGCAAGGATAGAAGTGATCCTGTTACAGGTTACTTGAGAGAAAAAGATGTAAGAAAGCAAAATGGAAATCTTCCTTTAATGTTATTATTGGGCCATCTGATCTCAGAAACTAGATTTTGCTTTAAAATTAACAAATAATTTATACCATGAAACAGAAGTTTCCAGTTCTCAAGAGATCATTTGCATTGCAAATCCTGGGTCTTTTTGTGTGGTTTAAAACTAATGTAGAATGATTTAGCCCAGTTGAAAATAGGATGAAAAAGAAGGGGAGGGGTAATAAAAATATGTTTTTCTAACTTGTTTTCAAGTACCCATATTCCAAAATAAAAAGTATCTTTGCTGAAACTTCAGGTCAAATATGGGCACTTCTGAACTATGACCTAAAGATAATTAACAGGTATTGTAAATATTTGAAATGTTAGGCACAACAAACCAAATGATTTTATTGAAATGGAAATCCTCTTTTAGCAGGAAAACCAATAGCCACATGAATTTCACTTCAATTTTTAAATGCAAATAATCAAATTTGGTGAGTTTTCTAATCTTTTTTAAAAGTCATCAGTATATCAAGAACTGATTTCTTTCATTTTATAATATAGAGATGCTATCTGCTATGTCACTTTCCAGCTTTCCTGATAGGCATATATTCATGTGAGGAGATACAAAACTGAAAACATAAAACCTCATTATAGACTATCCACATTTAAACGTTTAGACTGGCAATATGTATTTAAATATGCCATAAAAACCTCTTGATACATACTGATATAATAAATATGAGAACACCTCTAAAGCTAACTAACTTGTTTTCCCCATTGTTGGGTTATTCCTTGCTATGAACCCATCACTAGGTGAAATTCCTCTGGACAAAAGAAATAAATAGTGATGAGGAAAAATATTAGTACTTCTAGTTGGAATGAGAAAGCCTCTTAATTATCTAAAATGTTCTTTGTGGGCCAGCTTTCTCTCTGCTTAGGTCACTTCAACTACAAAATTTTTCGTATTTTTTGAATGTTTAATATCCCAAGGTGCCTAAGTGAAATTTTTAGAAAAAATTGCCCATCTCAGGAGAACTTGAAATTTCATTCACTGCATTTAAAAAAGGAAACAAGACAGTCTTTTTCTCAGAAGAAATTTAATCGTTTACTACTTTTATCTTATGTATACAGAAAGTTTTGACATCAGAAAGCAAAACTTATCTTCATTAGGCAAATGGAGATTTGGAGAAATTGTATTGAGACCTGGAGAAATAAATCCTAGGAAAAGCAATTACATTTAGTATATACACACACCATCGAATAAATCTTGACAAAAATTTTTAAATATGCAAACACCCATCCACAGAATATGCTGAGAGAGAGAGAGAAAGAGAGGGAGAGAGAGACACAGAGAGAGAGTGTGTGTGTGTGTGTAAATGTTTACCAACTACTGGAAAGCTATATTAAAGGAGTGGTTTCAGGACAAACGGCAAGGAGTAGCATGTTACAGAGTTGATAGTTTGAGATTGCAATACTTTAGATGATAACAAGCTTTAAAAATGCCCAATGAGCTCTCTATGAATTTTATTTTATTTTTATTTTTTAAATTTATATAGATTTAGTGGGTACATGTGCAGATTTGTAACATGGATCTATTGAGCAGTGGTGAAGTTTGGGTTCTTTGTGTGTGTGTGTGTGTAAACCTCACTCTATTAGTGTATATAGTATTCATCAGGTAATATCTCATCTCATACCGCCCTCCCACTCTTCAATGTCTCCAATGTCTTTTATTCCACTCTCTATGTCCATATGCACTGACTATTTAGCTCCCACTTACAAGTGAGAACATGTGGTATTTGACTTTCTGTTTCTAAGTTATTTCACTGAAGATAAGAGCCTCCAATTCCATCTATGTTGCTGCAAAATATGTGATTTCATTCTTTCTAGGAAGGAGTAGTATCACATTATGTGTTTGTATGTGCGTGTGTGTGTGTATGTATGTGTGTGTGTATAAATATATACCCCCCACATTTTGTTTATCCAATTATCAATTGATGGACACTTAAATTGATTCCATATCTTTGCTGTTGTGAATAGTGCTGTAATAAATATAGGATTGCACATATATTTTTGATGGAATGATTTATTTTCCTTTGGAGTAGATACTCAGTAATGGGATTGATAGATTAAATCGTAGCTCTATCTTTTGTTCTTTCAGAAATCCTCATACTGTTTTCTAAGGAAATTGTACTAATTTATATTCTCACAAACAGTGTATAATCATTTCAATTTTTTCCATATGCTTGCCAATACCTATAATTTTTTGACTTTTTAGTAATGGTCATTCTGACAAGTGTAAGATGGCATCTCATTTTGGTTTTAATTTGCATTTTCCTGATGATTAGTGATATTGAGCACTTTTTCATATTTTGTTGCCATTTCTTTGTCTTCCTTTGAAAAATGCCTGCCCATGTCCTTTGCCCACTTTTTAATTTTTTTTTTCTTATTGGGTTGAGTTCCTTGTAGATTCTGGATATTAGTCCTTCAGATGCATAGTTTGCAAATATTTTTCCTATTCTATAGGTTGTCTATTTACTTTGCAGTACAGAAGCTTTTTAGTTTAATTAGGTCCCATTGATCTATTTTGTTTTCATTGCATTTGCTTTTGAGGTCTGAGTCATAATTTTTTGCCTAGGCCAATCTCCAGAAGAGATTTTCCTAGGTTTTCTTCTAGAATTTTTATAGCTTCAGGTCTTATATTTAAATCTTTAATCCATCTTGAGTTAATATTTGTATATGGTAAGAGACACAGGTCAAGTTTCATTCTGCTGCATATGGCTATCCAACTTTTCAAACACATTCTATAGAATAGGGTGTCCTTTCCCCAGTGAACGTTTCATCTACTTTGTCGAAGATCAGTTTGTTGTAGAAACATAAGCTTGATTTCTGAGTGTTCTGTTCCATTCCCATTGATCTATGTGTCTATTTTTATACCAGTAAAATGCTGTTTTGGTTGCTGTAGTCGTGTAGTTTAATTTGAAGTCAGGCAATGTGATGCCTCCAGCTTTGTACATTTTGATTGGGATTATTTTGGCTATTAGGACTCTGTTGTGCTTCCTTATGAATTTTAGGATTGCTTTTTCTAATTCTGTGAAAAATGACATTAGTATTTTGATAGGAGTGACATTGAATCTGTAGATTGTTGTGGGCAGTATGGTAATTTTAACAATATTGATTCTTCTAATCCATGAGCATGGTATATTTTCTCATTTGTTTGTGGCATCTATGATTTATTTCATCACTACTTTCTAGTTTTCCTTATAGAGATCTTTCAACTCCTTAGTTAAGTATATCCTTCCAATCTGTAAACATGAAATGTTTTTCCATTTGCTCATGTCATCTATGATTTCTTTCATCAGGGTTTTGTTCCTTATAGAGATTTTTCACCTCCTTGTTTAAGTATATTCTTAAATATCTTTTTTGTAGCTGCTACTAATTTTTGTACATTGATTTTATATCCTGAGAGTTTGCCGAATTCATTAAACAAATCTAGGAGTGTTTTGGAGAAGGGGTTAGAGTTTTCTAGGTATGAGATCATAACCCCACAGCCAACATCATGCTGAATGGGGAAAAGTTAAAAGCATTCCCCCTAAGAACTGGAATAAGAATAAGGATGCCCACTTTCATCACTCCTTTTCAGCATAGTACTGGAAACCATAACCAGAGTAATCAGGCAAGAGAAAGAAATGAGACATCCAAATTGTTAAAGAAAAACTATGAATTTTTAAAATTCTTTAGAAATGTAACCCTGCTCTGTCACCCAGGCTGGAGTGCAGTGGTATGATCATAGCTCACTGCAGCCTCAAACTCCTGGGCTCAAGTGATCTTCCTGCCTCAGCCACCTGAGTAGCTAGGGCTACAAGTACGTACCACCGCAAGCGGCTAATTTATTTTTATTTTTTGTTGAGACAGGTCTCACTATGGTGCTCAGGGTGGTCTCAAACTTCTGGCCTCAAGCAACCCTCCCACTGTGGCCTTCCAAGGTGCTGGGATTATAGATGTGAGCCATCATGCCTAGCCTCTATGAATTTTAATATGGGTATAAATTAAAACACCTTAAACTTTTTTTAAACAGTTTCTTTCCCAGTATATGAAAAGACATTGTCCTGAGACTATCTCTTTGAAGCAACTTTCAAGGTTTTGTGAATAAATATTGTGAGCAATAAATTCAAGTTGCACAAGAGAGGTTTAATGTATCAACTCTGCTAACATATCATCTTTGGTTCCAGTCATATCATAAGCATTTATACACTGACTTAGCCCAATTGTTCATTCAAAACAATGTTTTTACGTCCACAAACCATTTATTTTTTAGAATACAACACATTGTTGGGTTTCAGGCGTCTATTTTGACTGCCATTCCATTCTAAGGATAAGGACCTTCTGAATTTGAATAATCTGCAGACAGAAATATTTTCTTTTAGAGATATATGGAAACCATCTCAGCTGCTTTTTACCCATCCATAATGAGGTCTTAATGATAGTTTAAGAACCAGAACTCAGTATATATAAACATTTCCTTAAACAGATACACATATGTTCTTAACATAAAATCTTCCAGATGTAAGTCCCCTGCAAAAAAGAGAAGTGACCTAGCAAGTATTGAGCTTTCCTTATCTGGTGAAGTATTTTTCTCAGCAAGTGCCACAAGCAGTTATTCTGAGAAATGATGCATCTGCTCCTGTTCACATGGCTGTTCCACTTCTGATGAGACTTTACATTCTTGGAAAATTTAGCCAGGAACTTAATTCAATCTTAAAATGTATTAGTTCTTATCCCTTCAATCTATTACTTACCCAAAATACCTGCAGGTGGTATCAGAAGTAAAATCTGAAATGCCTGTGGCACTGATTGCAAAAAATGTTAAGTAGAATTTCATATGGTGGTGGACTGGGCCGACTCTTGCTTAAGAATCTTAATTCTCATCAGTAGCACAAGTGTATCACACTCAGAAGATAATATTATACTGAAGTAATAGAAGAAATTATCCAGAAACAGCAAAAAATAGTTCATCTAAGATGCAAAATCTTATGACAAAATGATCCTGAACTAACAAATAGATGTGTATTGATATCAGGCCCTAAAGCCAATATTACTGAGAGATAAAATGTGGGAAACAGAAACTTAGATACAGGGCCATTACATTAAATTCATGATTACATTAGCTAAAAAGAAAAAGCATAAGAGATAAAAAAAAAAAAAAGCCAAGAAATTCATCAAGATTTATGCTTCAAGCAATGTACTTATATCTGAGAGTATCAACAGATGAGGACACTAATAAAAGTATTATTATTCTGTTGGATCATTTTTTAAATTTTCATTTGTTGTGAAATTAAATAAAAATTAACTGGACTGTCCCAAGTAGTAGAAAAATATACATTTTATAGTCTGCATTTTTATATGTATATAGACGGATACAGACACAAAAATTTCACACATTATAATCTGTAAAATCTATATTTCATGCTGATAGTTCTAAGATTATCTACTAATAAATAAAATTGATATCTGTTCTTCCCCAACATTACTTATTCATGTTTACTATGAACCAAGTCCTAGTCAAAGGGCTTCCCAACAACATTTGAAGTAGGCACTTTTATTTATATTCATTTTACAGAACTAAAGCCAAAGAGAGTCAGTATCATGGTGAGAGTTATACAGTTAGTAGCTGGCAAAGGAACTATTCGAATACCATCAGCCTGACTCTAGGGCCTCTGTTCTTTACCCCATACTGCATGGCCTTTTAATGAAAATGGGAGATGAAAAAAGTAGTAATTAATCAAGCCAGAAGAAGAGTGCCTTCAGAAGAATTTGAAAAGTGGACTGATTCCAAACATTTCTCTCAAGCTTAGAAATAATCAAAGAAAAAATATTTTAAATTACTGGAGAATATACTATAAAGCAGGAGGTATATACTGATTATAACAGAAAAGTTAAAGCTTTAGTAGATGGCTATTTCTTTTAGTCAACAAATATGAATCTCAGGTGCTAATCATATAGATGTCTCTCTATTGTGTTCTAAAGGGAAATCTAAGAGGGTCATGATAAAAACATATTCCAAAACTCATTTGAAAGCAACAGCCACTCTTCTAAAGCACTTTGAACAACAGTGTAGGGATCAAACTAAGATTATAGGCTTGAATTTGGTGTCAGTGTGGAATAATATTCCAGGCTACCTCTATTCTAAATCCTTGTTAAACTAAGACCCATACCTTATTGCCCTACAATGGAAATTATTTTCCTCAGCAATGCTGGAGAAATAGCAGAAAGTGAAGACTGAGTCACCTAGATTATCAGGCTAGGCTGAAGGCAATTATGTCAGGAGCAAGTTAAAAAATATTTGAGTATAACATACTAGACTGAGTAACTTCTGGCCTGGAAATGATGGACAATGTCTCCTGGAGATCATTCAGAAAGCTGGAAAATTTAAGTTTGACACTCTATAAAATGACCTACAAAACCACATTAATGAACTATGATGAAATAGATATACTACATGTAAAAAGTCCTAGAATATGTTTACTTTACATTCAAGATAAGAATTGCATCTGTGGTTGAATGTTCAAAAAGTAGGGAAGATGTCAGGAAGTATGAACTCACACTGTTTTTGCTGTTGATTTGTGGGGGCGAGAGGTGGATTTTAAAAAAATATTTTATTATATATTTAAGGTATACAACATAATGTTTTGATATATGTAATGAAATGGTTACTATAGCCAATCAAATTAACATATCTATCATCTCACATAATTACTCTCCTGTGTGTATGTCTCTGTCTTAAGAGCACCTAAAATCTACTCTTTGCAAATTTCCAGTATAAAATACAGTATTATTAACTATAGTCTTCATGATGTACATTGGATCTCTATATTTATTCATGCTACATGATTGCAACTTTGTACCCTTTGATCTTTTACCTATCTCTCCCCATCCTCTCCCTCTCCCTCTCCCATTCCCTCTCCCTCTCCCTCTCCCTCTTTCTGATAAACTATCTCCTATTCTTCTCTTCTCTGTATTTGACTTTTTTTTAGATTCCACATATAAGTGAGATCAAGCAGTGTTTATTTTTTTGTACCTGGCTTATATCATTTAACATAATGTTCTCCAGGCTCACCTATGTTGCTACAAATGGAATGATCTTCTTCTTTAATGCCGGAAAATATTCCATTATACACATATACAATAATTTCTTAATCCTTTTATCCATCCATAGACATTTGATTCCATATCTTGGCTATTATAAATAAGGCTGGCCGGGCGCGGTGGCTCAAGCCTGTAATCCTAGCTCTCTGGGAGGCCGAGGTGGGCAGATCATTTGAGCTCAGGAGTTCGAGACCAGCCTGAGCAAGAGCGAGACCCCATCTCTACTATAAAAATAGAAAGAAATTAATTGGCCAACTAAAATATATATAGAAAAAATTAGCCGGGCATGGTGGCGCATGCCTGTAGTCCCAGCTACTTGGGAGGCTGAGGCAGCAGGATTGCTTGAGCCCAGGAGTTTGAGGTTGCTGTGAGCTAGGCTGACGCCATGGCACTCACTCTAGCCTGGGCAACAAAGTGAGACTCTGTCTCAAAAAAAAA
>VSMD01117092.1:0-151213 GCA_008750895.1 Mirza zaza | reverse complement strand
GACAAGACAACAGTAAACCACAGATGGGTCCTTTAAGTACAGGGCCTGCACAGATCTCTCTCATACACACCCACACCCCTCCTAGTCCTACTTTCGTTCAACAGTTGAAAGGGCCTTTCACGTGGAGTTACCGGAGTCCTCAACTGAGTCCTACTGTCTTATTCCCATACTCTATTGTCTCTGACCCAAAATAACCTCCAGATTCAGGACCCAAGAGAGAAACTGCCAGGCCGCCCTTTAGACGATAGTCAAACAAACATGGTTTTGACCTTGCAGACAAGTCCCTGGAAACCTCCCAAAAGGCATGAGGGCACACCTTAAAGACAATGGGGACTGTCCTATCCATGGCCACTACTGTCCGGCGATGAGTTTCAGGACACCTTCAGGGGGTCTGGTTTTCACTTAAACAACAGATGTGATAAGTTTTAAAGACCCAGCTGCCCACACTAAAACTGATTGCCGAAATCTGGAATATGCCACCTGCCCTGGACACAATGACGTTGGCCGACCTCTTGTTACTTGACGGCCTAATGAGAACAATTTGTCCTCCATGGGCTGACAAAAAGTGGAACCAGAGACTGACTTCATCTGAAAGTCACACGAACAACGATCACTCCTAGGGGACCTATCAAACAAAGGAAAGCGCAAAGAGCAAGAGGGGAAAAAGGATCACAGAAACTTCGAAACACCCCGATGATCCAAGGCTGCATTTTACCCCTGGACGACTTGCTCTGCATCAAGCAAAGTTCGTCCCAGGTGGGAGAGAACTTGAGCCATCCCCCTGGCTACTAACCAGTTCCATGACCCCATTAAACCCCCATGTTCTAAGAGGGGACATCCCTTGCATGCCTGTGTCCTGCCAATCCATCTGCATGCCCCAGAAAGGACACTTTAAAAAAGCACTTTAGAGTCTCCCTTAATTCACCTAACTCTGGGGATTTTTAATGCAAGCAGCATTAGGGCACAGGCACTAGATTTTAAACCAGATGACTCAGACACAAACATTGACACTGATAGGTTTTTTTTTCCTGTGAAACTTAAAATCTCTGAAATAGTAAGATGCAATGGGGAGCACTGAGTCATATAGAGTGATGGTGCATTCTGCAGGGCCTGCCACACACTAGGTGAATGGCAAACATTTCTCTGAATAAGAAGGTGCATATGACAAAACAGGCTTTTAATTACCAACTTTGACCTCGCTGAGTGCAAGAAAGATGCCGATTCCATACTCCCACTTGGTCATGATGGGATTTGTCTTATGCTAGATTCCAGGACATCGATCCTCATTTCCTTCTATGCAATTTCCAGTGTTCGTGCATTTCATCCTTGAGTTGTTCGGGGCGGGTCTGAGGCCAGGACTTACAGGGTTTGCTCAGGATCACACCTGAGCGCACCAGTCTGTTACCAAATGAGAGCACTTGTCCCTACACAGGGATAAGTTCCCTATCCTGAACCTACCTGCACGGAATGTCACACCAGGCCAGCCCTGTAACCCACAAAAGAGGACGCGTACCAGAGGCAAGTTCCCGATTCCCTCCTTGTCAGTTGCTTCCCACCCAGGAGCCCCAGTTTCCACTCTCTAAACTCATTGTTTGCAGTTTATGTGGATGGAACCTCCCTCGTGTGAAATCCCAGTAGGTGCCTGAGATAATTCATCTGCTTTATCTCATCTCGTTTCATCTGCAACATGATGATTATTTTGCTTCTGGCTCCAATTACGAAGAAAGAAGAACAGGGAGTGGAACTCGAGTTACGTGATGGATAAGCAGGCAGAGAGGCCCCTTTCCTCATAAGGGGCCTTTGAGGTCTTTAATTATTTTGCTCTAACTTAAAAAAACTAGGTGAGGGGAACTGTCAAGAGACTTACCCTGCAAAGGCTCAGCCAGGCGTGGAGGTATTGGAGGACTGGTTAGCTTTGAGAACTCTCTGGCTTGCTAAGTTGAGGAGTCAGGGAGGGCTAGACTTAGGGTGACTATCTCATTCCAGCATGCTTGGTACGGCACTAGAAGTCCCATATGCCAGGAAACCCTTCGATCCTGACAAACTCGGACAGTTAGTCACCCTAGTCAGGCTGGGGTGAAGAGGACAGATGAGGAAGGGGGAGGAAAGTGACCCTGGGTGGTGTTTCAGCGTAGTAAACATGTCCCTAGTATCTATTCTGTGGCCAGTGCTCTATGAACCAGACCCACTCTTGCCTTTCTCAACATTCAACTCAATAGGGGTAACAGATACTGTCTGCAAAACTGCCAAGCAGCATGGCTTGTAATTTAAAAAAAAATGCATACTCAAGTCTATAGGTTAAGGGTGGTGGGTGCTGTGTCCAGCTGTGGATATTGGTAGAACATGCTTTCACTCGCAGAGCGATTTGATCTGAGCTTTTAAGAATGAGTGAGCCTTGGAGGAAAAGGCACATGGGGAAGGGCATTCCAGGTGGAAGGAACTGCATAGGAGAAGGATTGGAGGCAGAAAAGAAATCACCACTCAGCCAGGACTGGAGCAAACAGCTTTTGGGATGAAACCTGGAAGATGAGGCCAGACAGGAGTCAGTAAACATTTTCCATAAAGGTAATAAATATTTGCAGGTTGCTGGGGCCATATAGGGTCCCTGTCACAACTACTTTGCTGCCATTGAAGTGCAAAAGCAGCTATAGACCATATGTAAACAAATGGCCACTATTGCTGGGTTCCAGTAAAACTTTTTTTATAAACACACATGTGGGGCCAGATTTAGCCCACAGGCCACAGTTCGCTAATGCCTAATGCAGAAGAAGAAAAAAAATAGGCAGCAGATCATGTTGTGCTTTAAATGGCTTGCTAAGGAATGTATCCTCTAAACAGTAGGGGGCCATTGAAGATAGGAAAGGGGTGGATTTCCATTTGACCTTTTCAGGAAATATCAAGAAGTGGGAATTTTTTCACTATATGCATTCTTTTAAAAGCTTACAAAAACAATAACTGACATTAAATCAAGTAGTTACTTTGTTGCAAGGGCTTCATTTGCATCATCTCATTTAACATAGCAGCCCCAGAGCAAGATACAATGTTTCCTTGCCTTGCATTGTATTTCCCCTGGGGTGGGAGTGGAAAAATCAAGTACTTCCTGCTACTTCATGTACAATCAGAGTTGACTTCTGCAGCTTATCCGATTGGCCAAGGGCTCAGAAAGGCAGGGAGACTCTGATATCTACAGGCCAAGTGGGTGGCTGTGAAAAGCACCTTACAGATGCAAAGACTGGAAGAGGGCTCGGCTGCCAGAGTTTGGAATCAGCTGCAACCAGCAAATGTTAAGAAAGAGGAGCCAGAGAGATGACCACGTGCCCGAGCCCTGGGAGGCCGAGGCGGGAGGATCGCTCAAGGTCAGGAGTTCGAGCCCAGCCTGAGCAAGAGCGAGACCCCCATCTCTACTCAAAATAGAAATGAATTGGCCAACTAATATATATATAGAAAAAATTAGCCGGGCATGGCAGGGCAGGCCTGTAGTCCCAGCTACTCGGGAGGTGGAGGCAAGAGGATCGCTTGAGCCCAGGACTTTGAGGTTGCTGTGAGCCAGGCTGACATCCTGGGACACTTCCTACTATTGATGGGCACTTGTGTAGTTTTCAGATTTGAGCTATTACTGCGATTGCCCCATGAACATCGTACTACACACATCTTTCAGTGAACATATATCCCCATTTTTCTGTTGGGTATCCATTCCTTAGATGTGTTTTATAGCAGAAAGTTTGCATGTCTATGCCAGACAATTCCCCATTTATTGATAAAAAACAGAAAAATTAGATGCATTGTATACTAAGGTGTAAGCAGTAAATCACGAGCCCACATCTGAATGAGGCAGACGTCGAGGGGACGTTCACAGGGGCACGGCATCACAAATTAACGAGGAGGTGGGCAAGACTTAGGGAAAAGTTACCTCCAACCTGAGTCAGAAAATGCAGCTCATTAGTACTTTATTGTGCTTTGATTAACACTTAATATCATTCCGAATCACTCCCCTTAAGCTATTCTTCTATGTTTCCCCTGCATAATGCCTTAAATAGAAATAAATTGCAACATTACTTAACATATTACATCATTTGAATTTTAAACACCGCAACTTGGGGGAAATAAAGCTTTATTAGGAGTCAAGTTGTAAATCTGCATTAGACAGAGATGTGGGTATCTTTGGAAAGCACTGGCTATTTGTGCTACCGAGAGAAAAGCAGTTTCTTTGAATTCTCCTAATGCTGTTATGGCGTTCTGTGATGCCACTGGCAATATTTCAGGGCCCTGTCTGTGACACAAGGGGGAAGGTATCATGAACTTGGCTACAGAAGGGGGGAAGTGGGAAGGTTTGGCAGGGAGTACAGGAGCTTGATTAGGTTAAACTGAAAGTCAACTGCAACATGCAAAAATAAAGAAATTCTCAGTCAGAAGCAATGGGAGCTGAATTTGGAGAAACCTATTACATGTATTTTCTTATATTCCATCTTGGAAAATCTTAAGAGTCACTGAATATTCTCAGTGTAAGGACAGCATGAGTTTTATTCATTTACCAGTAGGTAGTTTGTTGAAATAAGAAGAGCATGAAATTCAGAGTCCATTAAACCTTGTTATCGTTTGTGACCCTGAGTAAATTTCTTGACTTTTCTGAACAGGGTCACCATGTACAGTTGCCCAGGTTGCTCACTATAAAATTGTGTCTAGCTTGAAAGGGCAAGAGAGCTGAAATTCTGTCTGTCCCCCACTCAACAAGACATGGCACTGTGTCCACCAGGGGTCTGATTTGCACAAAGTCACTATCTAGGTTTATGATAACCCTCACTGAGCCTCAGTTTCCCTACCAGTAAGTCACAAACTCAATAGAATTACTGTGGGAATTTTTTTTAAATATCATACCAGCAAAGGGTGTGACACACTGCCTGACACCTGACCCAGAATTGTTGGCCAAAGTTTTTAGCTTTCCAAAAGTGATCTGAGAACAGACTATGCTCCAAGAGTGTCACACTTGTGATCTCCTACCTTGGAGAGTCCCCCACTGAAGCCATTTGGGCAGATATCTGATGATGCCAGGTGGCTGGGCTTAGGTTCCAGGGCAAGAAGCCAGTACTGCTAACTTGTCCTGCCCTGTAAAACAAGGGTCAAATTTTCCTTAGCCTTCACCTAGTTCATTAACCCAATTGTCCAACATTCACTGTTATAATCATTCATTCACTCAATAGATATTTTAGTGCCTGGGATATGCAGTCCTCGTCCTGGTGCTTGGAAACATAGGGAAGATACCTTTTAAAATGTAAAGGAAGCTTCTGTGTTCAGACTCATCCTTAAACATGGCTTCTGTTTGTCAATTTGTTACTAAAAGCAACATAATGGATGTCACAGGAATTTGGGGGACTGGAAAAAAATGATTAATCACATAGCACATTATCATATCTGTGGACGTGATGATGGCTGTTCTATCACAGTGTTTGTCAAAGAAGTTTCATTTAAATCAAGAAACAAATCTCAGCAAATGATCATCGAAGGTGGCCTCGTGATCTTATGGAGAAAGATGATGCTTACAAATAAAAACTAAGTCTGGTTTTAACCAAACGATCAAACCGACTACTTCAGGTCAATTTCTACTCGATGGATTGGATCCCAAATCTTCAATCGGATCCAGTTACGATCATTGAACCATTACAACTACTCACAGGAGATAACCATATCAGCTCAATTATTCAAATTACTAATCTATTTTTTTTTTACCACTTGACAATTGGACTAAGTAATATGATTAAAATACGGTTGAGTTAGTAGCAGCATAGAGAGAAAATCTATGATTGAGCAGAGAGGAAAATATACAGAATGTGGAAATGCAAGACAGGCAAGATTGACTATGTCCAAGGCTTGACTTTGAGCCAAGCCTTGCTTTATAGAATCAGGCGTCCTCAAACTACGGCCCACGGGCCACATGCCACCCGCTGAGGACATTTATCTGGCCCGCCAGGTGTTTTTGCCCCCACTGCCTGTCCTGCTTAGCAGCTGACTTGTCCCCGGCCCACAGTGCGCACTCTCCAACAGTCTGAGGGATAGTGAACTGGCCCCTGTTTAGATGACCTGTCCATGGGATGATTTGCTAACCAATAGGGGAGTCCCCAGGGGAGGGGGGGTGCCAAACAGAGGTGCCATCACCAGTTCAAATTGGAAGGACCCCACGCTAAAAGAGGAGAGATCGTCAGAACCTGGGAAATGGTGCAAAAATTGAAAACGAGAAATATGAGGACTCGGTGCATATAGTTGGAGACAGTAGGTGAAAAGTGTTGCAGTGAAGATTTGAGACATGAAGGCCCAGAGAAAACAATAGGGACTAGCAGATCAAAAGGGGGTGAATTGTTTCTGTTGTAATATTGCATCTGTTGCCTGTCTGTCCTTAACATCTGCCCTGAGATCGATTTTTGTGATAGTCCATGATTGATGGGGGAGATTTTAGATGGGCAGGTTTAAAAGGAATGAAATAAGTCACTTAAAATGAACAGTATAACATCACACTAACAGACTTGGGCTATGAGTGAATATGATGGATAATGGAAAATAAAACAAGTTCAATGAAAGTAGACAAGTTTATGTTAGAAGAATAGCATCATCACTCACTCTGTGCCAGTATTTTTAGCATATTTAAATGTTTGGGGTGTTTTTCCTTGTTCAATTTCCTTTACATTATAACTGAAGAGTTGAGCTTGTTGAAATAAAATTCCAAACTTTGGAAATCATTGCCAAAGAAGAACACACAGGAACTGACAAGAGGTCACCCTTGGCAAGGAGAGTAAGATCGGCGATTTTAATCAATCAATTCCTGTACCACAGGGACTTTACCTGCATTTTTATTAGGGAACACTTTTGTAATTAAAGATAAAAATTTAAAAAGAAATGATTGCTGAATTTATTTTTCTTTCAATTTGTATTAGATTCACATACAGTAAAAACGGCAATTTTTTTTGCTGTAGTTCTGTAACGTTTTTGTAGACGTGGTTTCTATTTCAGTCCCACTTTCGATGATTTTATATTGCTATTTGGATTAGTCCCACAGGTGGTCCACCCTGCAAACCTAGTCTGAGACTGCAGTGGGGTTCTCTCCTCCATGAGCTCAGTTCTCAAATCTCTGGCATGTTCTCTGGGATTAGAAACACACATGCTCAGTGGGGGAGTGAGCCCAGGAGTTCGTACACGAACCAATGGGTTCCTGTACTTGGAGATCGTCCCTCCTCATCATCTTCCCAGCACTTCCCACTTTTCTGAGGCTCCTCCACTCTGGTCCCCAGCAGAAAACTGGGGCTCTAGATACCTTGTTCTGCTTCAGGTTTCCCACAACTCTGCCTGCACCCACAAACAAGTGTCGGGAAGACAGGAGAGGAAAAAAAAAAAGCAACAAGGACTTGCCACATCCTTGGAACCAACTGGATAGGAAGGTTCATTTCCTCCAGAGATCTCAGATCTTACATGTCCCCATGGTCATCGCTGACACTGCACTGCCACCACAGTGTGATGACTGACTGCACATTGCAACTCAAGATAATAAAGGTATTTTTCAAAGTGGGGGATTTTCCCCCCACTGTCTCTGAACATCCAAAGTCCCCTTGTGTGTTTGTTGAGCCAGAGATAGACGGCTGCTCTTGGAGCTCTTTTCATATTCACAGATGCCCACTTCTGTGTTGTGAGCTGCCCTGAGTCCAGGCTGTAGGATAGAGAAGGAAAAAACATGGTAAACTCGCCATAGGATCAATGGTACTTTGAATTCTGGTCTTCCTCCCCAAATCTTCTTGCTACTTACTACTGTTTACTTTCACAGTCTTCAAATAGCTTCTCCAAGCATGACATTGAGCTTTTACAGCTTCTCGTTCAGTGTGAAATAGAGACGATGGAGGGTGGGTACATCATTTTACCTAGAACTGAAACCTGCTATAACTATGTCTTCAGCTTTATCCTGGGAGAAATGTATTGCCACGGCCAGAACTTGGGTACAGAAGGTAGGTCTCAGATGGAATTTCTCTCCTACACTTTCTAGCTTGTGTAAACATGGACATGCTGTTTGGCTTCTATAAACCTCACGTCTCCTCCTGTTAAGCTGGGAGGCCAGCACGTGTCATTTGGTGTAGGGCAGGGGTCCTCATACTTTTTAAACAGGGGGCCAACTTCACTGTCCCTCAGACCGTTGGAGAGTGCGCACTGTGGGGCCTGGGACGAGTCGGCTGCTAAGCAGTACAGGCAGCGGCGGCAAAAACACCTAGAGGGCCGGATGAGTGTGCTAGGTGCATGTGCTGTGCCAGATAAATGTGCATGTGGCCCGTGGGCTGTAGTTTGAGGACGTCTGGGTGTGGTCTCATTGAAATTATATAAAGAAACTTCATCACTGTTCAGGTATCGCCACTTCTTCCCCTTTTGGTGATCTCGTGTTGCTCTTCTACAGCAACGATGCTCTTGACATTCCAATTGTGACATGCCACCTTTAAGCTGAATTTGCAACAACTCGTGTCTGGGAAGTGGTGGGAAAGGAAGGAAAAGGGTGCATGGCTGGATGAACTGTAGGCAACTTTAAAGATGAGGACCTGTGATTCTCTACAGACACGGCGCAGAGAATGTCGAAAGCCACAGAAAACCATGAAGGGAGCAAGACTAGGATGCTACTATCCTGCTAAATGTATGATCAGCAAGATTCCTATTAATATACCACAGCAGCTATTGACATTTCATTATAAATGCTTAAGATAGACAACAAGAAATTATGCATATTTAAAAGCCCAGCCTTATATTTCTGGCACGAGAGACAAAATGGAATATAGTAGAAACTGATCATTTACTTGACTTTAAAAAGGCAACCATTACTTTTGGGAAGCAAAAGTATGGTTTTACAATTTATAAAAATGATTATATGTTTATGTAAATATCATGTAATATATGGAATATGATAATAAAAGAAAATGCTTTTAAAATATTCCATTGGAATGTCCAAAGCCTGAAAGTAGGTACTTCAGAAATAAGATGGAACATTGCACATTGGTTAAGTAACATTCTGGAAGCAGTATTGTCGTCTCTGTGGTTTCCACCTTTGAGAGCAACCTTCAGCATTTTGCAAGGGTTCCTCGCTTTTAGAACCACAGGAGGGATTTGCTCTCTGGTGTCAGTAACAGTGAGGGCTGGACATCCCCTAAGTGACTGTTGTGTTTTCCTTTTATAACCTCTGTGAATCACAAGCCCTTATTTGTGTTGGCTGCCGGGACACTCAGATGCAAATTTGCGGCCCACCCCTACCTAGGAGACTCGAAGGCAAGACGTGTATTTATGTACTTTGTGTCCTGACCTCAGCGCTGGTTTTGTGTGTCTGTGGTAGTCGTGCGTGTCACTCGCCCTGCCTAAGAAGGGAAGACTTTGGCAAGGATCAGTGTCCTCTTTCCCTGCTCTGCAATCTTTCCTCCTCCCGGCTGCCAGGATGACCGTCCCTACAAAGTCTGCCTGAGTCTCTCCTGCTTCTGCCTGCGAATGTTTCCAATAGCCTCCTGCTGTTAAAGACACCAAGAGACAGTAGGGTGTAGCAGCTTCGGGCTGTGGCCAGAGCCACACTTCAAACTGAGACCAGCCACCTGGGCAAGTGACTCAACCTCTCTGGTGCCTCAGTTTCCTCCTCATTAAGTAGGATCGAGCACGATGAACCCTCCTGCGTCCTCTTCCACCTACCATTTGAGCTCAGATCTCCCTGTGCTATTTTCTACCTCTAACACTCCAAACAAGTGTTCCTTTTTCTCTGCACATACTTCCTGGAATCTTCTCTGAATGTGCTCAGTGATTCCCCCCACCAGCAATGCCTTCTCTTGCTCCACTCAGTGAGAGTCAAATAATTCTTCCAGTTCACTCACATACTCTCCAACAGTCTGAAATTCTTTCTCCTCACCATTCCTGCAGTGTTTTGTTTCTGCTGTTCGCCCCAAAATGGATTTATCTTATTTATTGGATAGTTATGTAGCACCTACTATATACATATTATATTACAATGCATTGGGTAAATCTTTGGGAGAATATAAGAAACATGAAAACAGCAACAAAAAACACTATCTTGCTCCTGATTGAACTTGAGTCAAGAAGGGAAGAGACTAAAGTATTTGAGATTAGGAGACCACAAGAGTCTAAATGCCCTAACAAAATATTCATAGCTCTAGGAGTTCAAGATGCTCTTGTCACTCTTCTTACATATGAGTTGACTTTCTTAATTTTCCTCCTAATGATGTCTGTCTTACCTGCTTGTGGAGTAATGGAAAAGATGATGATGTATTTATTGCACTTTACTTTGTGCCAGACACTGTGTGCTACATGCTTTATGTCAGGTATTGTCAACCTCAGCTACATATCACAAACTCCTGGGGAGGGGGGAGGGTGTCTAAACATCCCAGTCTACACTGCATGTCATTGAAACAGAATCTGTAGAGTTTGACCCAGGCATTGGCATCTTTAAAGTTTCCCAAGCAACTTGAATGTACAGCCAAGGCTGAGAACCATTGCTTTCCATGCATGGTGGCAGCATCTCCCAGATTATCCCGATGACAATTATCACCTGGAATGCTGATTTTTCTTTTTTAAAGGCCAAAACAAAGGTCTTGGGTGAATCAGAATTTCCAAGGGAGGATGCTGGGAATCTGTATTTTTAACATGCACCCGGGCAATGCTTACCCTCAAGGAACTGCAGAAATGTTGCATTGAATCGTTATATTTACACAATACTTTTACTTATGTACTATGATGCGCCATTCATCTTGCAGCTTCGTAGAGGAGAAAATCAAGGGACAGAAAAGTGAAGGCACTAGCCCAAGGTCATGTCGAGCCAGGGTTTGAAGCCAGGCAGTCTTACATCAAAGCCCACTTCTTCAACCACCACTGGTTTGGGTTGGGACACGCTGAGGCTGCGGGAGGGCAGAGGTGTGAGCGGAAACAGACAGGTTTTGGGGGGGCTGGAACCATGTCTCAGGCACTCCTGTGCTGCCTCACCTAACAGCGTGCCTGGAATCTAGTAGGCATTTAATATTTGTAGAGTGAATTAGTGATCGATGAAGTATGGCCCAGCAAACTTTCCTGCAACGACTGACCTCAGCCTGAGGTCAAATCGCTTACCATTTCCACGGCAGGGGACAGGATGCGGCTTCTCCATCGTCTTGCTGTGTGACTTGAGGCCAACATTCAGCTTGCCTCAGCCCCGAAGCTCTAAAACTGGAGAAACGCCATTCATCCGCTTTCTCGGGGAGCGTTTTGGAAATCTCAAGTTGTATACAGACACCGAACAATGACACAAATGTGTGCCGCAGGCAGACTATGCTACAGGCCCCCATGTGCTCCGCTCGTCGTGCAACTGCTCATTAGGGACATTGTTGGGAAACCGCCCCAGCTCTCCCGTCCTGCGATTTCCTCACATTCTAGAGAACATCTTGGAACAGATCATGGAGTTCTATTCCCCATCTCTCTGCAGTCTGGGGTGGCGGTGCAGATGAGAAGAATTCCGAGTGTGCTAGGGAGAGAAGGTCCAGGCGTCCGGATTCCGCTCCCCAGCTGGTTGACCCCCGCAGGCACTTGACCTCGTGCAGCCTCAGTGCCTTTCTCTGCACAAAACGAGATGCCCAGGGCAGCGATGGCATGAGCTTTCGTGAGAATCAAACACGATCACATCTGTGGGACACTTAGGAGTCCCTGGCACAGAGAGTGCAGTAAATGGCCACCATTGTCGTCATGTTATTCTTGGTGGAAAAAATATATGGACGATCTGGATTTTGCGCCAGGAAATGAGTATATTTCCAAAGCTGATCGAAGAAAACCCTCCCCCACTCCCCCACCCCCTCTTACACACGTACCCCCAAAGGACAGGACTCCCCAGCTTCTGTGGATGTAGGGTGATGGGTTACTTTATTGTCGATAGCCAAGGAGGAAATACAGGGGAGGAACATTATCTGCAGGATTCATGCTGAAACCCCTTCGACCCATGCTCTTCTTTTGAATGTCAAGTATAATGCTGATTAAAGCATTGTTTAGCCCCAGCCTATGTTTCCTGATTTTTTTTGTTCATCATGACCCAGGCACTTACGGTTGCTTCATGGTTTTTGAACCCACTATACTCATTTCCACCATAAATCTTTATTCCGTCTCCCCTCTCTTTCTGGAACACTCTATCCACAGACGACCTAGTGATTGGCATTTCCCTCTCCTTTGTATCTCTGCTGAAATTCCAACTTCTTAGAAGCTGATTTGCCAACCCAGAGCTGTTCGCCATCCCATTCACGGCTCCATCAGATACTGTATCCTATAACTATTTCCTTTAAAACATGTTACTACTATCAGATATTACCTTCTTCGCTTGGTTTCGTGTTTTCCTTTTTTGTCTCTTCTCACTAGAATGTAAGTACCATGAGGGCAGGGACTATGCATGGTTTATGCACCATGTCATCTCCAGGGCCTCATGGGCTGCCTCGCTCCTAAGTAGTAAATGCTCAATCAATATGATATCTGCAGAATGAATGAAATAGGTAAGAAGTGCTAATGCCTCTGGCACACATAATGTATCCTTCCCCAGTTCTACACCTTTTTTTGGAAATAAATATTTGCCTTCGTCGGGGCATGATTAAAGAAAACAAGAGCCCCAGTTTTTCATTCATTCATTTATCACGTATTTGCTCAACACCCACAACATTCCAGTTTTTACAGGGTACCAGGATCAAAAAGATGAAGACACAAGTCCCACCCTTGGAAAGGGACAGGATGGAGAGACGAAACAAGGTTACTGAGCCCCAAGTACGTATGCACCAAGCACCACCCTCAGTGATGTAATGTGGATTAACTCCCTGCAAAGCACACACAGAGTTCACAGGGAGGGTACTCTGTTATCTTGTTATCTCTGCTTGCTGGAGGCCAACACTGAGGCCCAGAGACATTAAGGAACTTGAGCAAGATTTGACACGAACAAGTGGAATCCAGAAGTCCGTTCAAAATCCTTAGCTCTGACACTACACGGTGCTGCTGCTCCATCTGAGGGTTGCAAAGCTTCATGGAAGAGCAAAGATGTCTCGAAGGGATAGATAGTCTTCAGAGAGAGAGAGTGCTGCTGAGTGCACAGGTCGTCTGCAAAGGTGGCCGCCAACAATTGCTGCCATCTCTGCGAGCACGCGCCACTGTTCACACGAAGAGTTGAAGTTGTTTCCCCCTCTGAAATCCAGGCCGCCCCTTGTCTCGCTACGGCCAATGCAATCTGGCAGAGTGATATGAGCGTTCTAAAATACAGTCCTTCAAGGGCCTGGAAGCTTCCACTATCATTCTCCTGGGATCTAGCTGTCATGCAAAGCAGCTCACTCTACACTCCTGAGTGACAGATCAGGCAGAGCCAGAGAGAGAACTGGCCAACCCCAGCCTCTCCCTTCCCACGACGGACAGAGCACCCAGATGAACGAGTCACGTGACAGCAACGTCACCTGGAACAGAGACAACCCGCCCCCACCCATCCTTGCTAGAATGGCAGAACCGCGAGCCAATGCATGGCTGTTATCTTGAGTCACTAAATTTTTACGGTGGTTGATTGTACAGCAGCAGATAACTCAAAGTTTGAGAAAGTTTCTATCTCAGCCCAAAATCCAGGGTGTCTCTGTTTAAGAATAGGTAAGCAACACTTGGCCAAATCCTAAGTATGAGATGAAACACCTGTTACATTTCCCTGAAGACTGTCTCAGAGGCAAGTGCAACCGGTAGCATGTTTTATTTTGTCAACACTTTTCTCTCCATTCTTGTCACATACCTGTTGCACAGAAGAATGTCCTGTGGAATATGGCCACGCTGACTCACAGATGTTGAGTGGTGTTCATACCAAACTGGCTATTCCCACAGTCAAGGTAAAGGCTAGTTGTTGTAAAAGAACTTTTTAAAAGGGAAATCATATTGTAATCTTTCCCCCAGACCCTGAAACTCTCCATTCAAACTCCAATCCTTCTCCAGGTGAGGGAAAACAGCTGATACTCTAGTTATGCAATCCGTTTTATACTGGCTAACAAATGTATAACACATCTTAGAGCAGGCGTCCTCAAACTACAGCCCACGGGCCACATGCGGGTGTTTTTGCCCATTTGGTTTTTTTTGCTTCAAAATAAGATACGTACAGTGTGCATAGGGATTTGTTCATAGTTTTTTTTTAAACTATAGTCCACCCTTCCAATGGTCTGAGGGACAGTGAACTGGCCCCCTGTTTAAACAGTTTGAAGATTCCTGCCTTAGAGTGAGGACTATAGAAATCTCATTTCAGACAGTAATATTAAGCACATTAGAGATTTCAACTGGAAGTCTAAGCCCCCAAAATCAGGCCTCCCAGCTGCCTCACCTTATTCTCTCCATAAACGCAAAGTGGTTCAGAAATTACACTACATTATCCACAGGGATTAAACTAATTCAGAATAGCAAACCAGAACTTGGAGCTCTTCAGTGTGTGGGTCTGTTCGATTCATATCGAGTTCAGTGTCATCTCTATTACAGAGAAAGGACCCATTGGGCAAACTGAGATGTACATTGAATTCCTGTGTAATATTCTTTGGCTTCTGAGACATCTTTGCTTTAACAAAGATACAAATGAAACGTATCAAGTTGAGTCCAAGGAAAGGGAGACGTTGCCATAATAACGCAGCTCGCTAGGAGCCGTGGAAAGAAACTCCGGCTTTGAAAGCTGAGCCCGTGGACCCCTGCTCTTCATTAACCAGTAAAACATACAAACTTGTGCAAATATTGAAACATTCCTGAGCATGTCAGGCACCGCTGGTGAGCTGACCTGACCCCTTCTGTAGGCTGCTGCTTCTTGGCCACTTCCCAGTTAGGGGTGACCAAGTAACAAGCTCTGATCAATGAACTCAAAGTTGGAAGAGTCTGCAGGATGGGCTGCTGGCGTTGCTTTGGTTTGGGGGATTAAAAAAAAAAAAGGAGCCACTCTGTCTTAGGTCTGTTCACCCCCTGTCATTCCGGAAAGTCTACAGGATGGTGTTGAGGGAAGAGGAAAAGGGTCTAGGTGTTTACTGTCATCTTCTCTTGTGAAAGGCTTACCACCAGACTTGGTACCTAGGACAAGTCAACCCCTGTGTGTTTCACCCCTTTAAGTTCGGGTGTCTGTTTCTTAAAGCTCAAAGGGGAGGGGTCCGTGAGTTTCATGAGACATGAGCTCTCTCAACTCCCCAATCTGTAAAATGACAAGAGGGATTCCTGGTCTGCAGGGATTTCAGTGAGGAATAAATGAGATGACAGCAAGGAAGAAATAGCTGTGGAATAGCAGGTGGTTGGATTATGGTCCTAGATCACATCCAGAGGGGCATTTTTACCTTTATGTTTTATTTCAGTTCCCTGTTCTTATGATTACTTTTTCAAATACTTGGCAATTATTTCATCTTAGTTAAGGAAACTAGTGTGGAGAATGGGCTTTGCCGAGTAAAGGGAAGCAGAATTTTTTTTGTTAATATTTTAGAATCTTGCACAAGCATGGGAGGATGGTTTCAGCCCAGGAGTTGAAGGCTACAGGGAGTTATGATCATGCCTGTGAATAGCCACTCCAGCCTGGGCAACATAGCAAGACCCTGCTTCTTTAAATATATATATAATTTTACATATTCATATTTTTCCAATCGTTTTGTTAATGCCTGGCTATTCTAGTAGATTCTTATATATACATGAACATACACAAATACACATGTAAGTAGGTGTACACACACACATACACTATGAAGACACACAGTAAGGGTGGCATAGCTGAATTTATCAGTGACATCTCCATGTGTTAGAGCTTGTTGCTAAGTTAAATTCCCTGGTTACTTCACTGCTGGTTGGTAACGAGTTGTATTTCTGACGCTTCAAAATTGACCCATTAAGTTATACCATTTTGCTATCTGAGGCACAGTTTAACAGTATACGGACGGAGAGCCAAGCTGACCAAAGAGGACACTTTTGTTTGTTTTATTTTTAACTGCAAGTGGGAAATCAGCTTATTCCATAAAGTTGGCTTTAGGGAGATTATTTCATTAGATCTCAGGGTAATGTTATTAGCAGGCACAAAATTCCTTTTGGCTTCCGAACACTCTTAATCCAACTCTGGGACTATAATACATTCCTAAGGTATTTTTCATTGTTCTCAATGCACTAAAAACATTGACTTCAACTTATAAAGCCATAAAATATGTGCAGTTATTTTCAAGTAACAATACCAGAAAGCCTGCATCATGCTGGGTTAATTCTTGTTTTATTTCATTTGTTTTTATTTCATCTTTCCCAGAAAGTGGAGTCTCAGATCAACCTGAGCTCTCAGCTACCCGAGACGATATACAAAGTGCCCCATCTCCACTTAGGGGTGTGTGTGTGATAGATTTGAGGCGGTCTACTGAGAAAATAAGCCACACGTCCTTCAAGGATTCAGCAAAACATCCAACCTTGCAGTCTGAGCCAGCTACCTCACTGGAGATGACAACCTCAACCATTTCCAAGGGAAACCGAGAGCCCACTGTCACTTGGATAAGTTTCCTTGTCCTTGAATTCAATTCCTGCCCTATCTAACCAGGGAGCTAATTATTGGTCACATTTTGTATTCCCAGAGCTCAACATATTGTGGTAATTCTCCAAGGAAAAATTTAACAGAAAAAAAAAAAAAACTTTTTCAAAATGCAAACATCCCCCGTGGAATTTCTTGAGAGCAAGGGTATTTAGGGTCACTGAGTCAAAATGGCCTTTGGACTCACTGCTATCATTTTCTTTGGGCTTCTTGTTCCTGGAAGACCACTCTCTCTGGGTGGTTTTGATTAAGCCCGGTTTGGGGAGCCAGATTCGTATTGCATTCTCCACCATATTTTATGATAAATCTCATTCAATTTCCCGTGTAGAGTGGCAAGGTTTATTGCTTAACAAACATTGCATCTACTCCGCCATAATTTATATCTGAATGGGTTTATTATAGGCGTTGCATTTCATTCATTGTGCAGCTAATTCCATAACATGCTTGCTGCCTTCTGTATGGCTGCCGGGCCATTATCGGCTTCCAAGACAATTGAATCTTTCCCTTGCAGTTTTGTAAAATGGTTTATGAATATGTAATACAAACTGTGTTAACAAGGCAAATATACTCCATTTCTTTTATGGCCATTTCCAAGCTGTGGCCCGAAAGGAGGCATAACAGTGCGTCTCACTTAGAGTGTGTTGTGGCCCTTAATATAGAAATGCGCTCCCCTTAGCGGTGCTCTTTGAAGGCCTGCATTGTCTTGGAGCGAGCCCCGCGCCATTGTGCGGTTCCCTGTGAAATGAGCCCCAGTCGACCTCCCGCGGATTCAATTATCTTCTCTACACGGATGGCACGCTCTTCTCCGTGCCTCTCCGCAAGCCCGCGCTCCCCGTGCGGTCCTACGTGGCGTTCTGACTACAAAATAGCTCCATTTGGGAGCCGCGCCCTGGTGGTGGGACACAATTGCTCATTTTCTGCATAAGGCCTTTTCCCTCTGTGGCTGTGCCCGTGACCTTCACGCTGCCAAAGGCAAGGCCTCGCCTGGCCGAGTGGGAGACGCTCTGCAGACGGGGCGCTCCCCTGCCAGCAGGTGTTCCTCATTCCAAAGTGACTCCCCTTGGACCAGCTCCTGCTTTCTCCATGGCAACCGACTCTTCAAGTTGGAGAGTTCCAAGGGAGATGGGACATGCCCTTTATTAAACACCGACTATTCCAGGGACTTTATAGCATGACATCCCTTTGGAAGGAGGGATTGTTCCCATGCACCGTTGAGGCAATTGAGGCTGCAAGAACGTAAGCAACTCATTTTAGATAATGCTTCTAATGAAAGGACAAAATGAGGCTGAAATTTGCCAATATGTGAGTCCCAAAATATCCCAGGTTACCTTCTCGATTGATTTCAAATGTATCCTCTGACATCCACATCCACTGCCACCATCTTCCAAGGAATGACCATCCACCCCTACGCCCTGCCGAGTCCTGGGAAACTCCTTCCCACCTGCTCGCCCTCTGCCATTCTCACCCCCAACCCTGCAGTCCCAGCGCTAGTCCCAAAGCAACACTGTCCTCGCCACTTTTTGCAATGCCAGAAGTATCTACAACCGTGCTAGCTTATGTGGTGACCACAACCCATGTGTGGCTTCTGAGCACCTGAAATGTGGCTAGTGGGACTGATTTTTCAAATTACTGTATTTTTACATGTAAATGTATAGAGCTGCACATACCTCGTAGCTAGTGAACTAGACAGCACGGTTCTAAAGAATAAATCTGGGCCGGGCGCGGTGGCTCACGCCTATAATCCTAGCACTCTGGGACGCCAAGGCAGGAGGATCGCTCAAGGTCAGGAGTTTGAGACCAGCCTGAGCAAGAGCGAGATCCCGTCTCTACGAAGAATAGAAAGAAATTAATGGGCCCATTAAAAATATATAGAAAAAATGAGCCGGGCGTGGTGGCACATGCCTGTAGTCCCAGCTACTCGGGAGGCTGAGGCAGGAGGATCGCTTGAGCCCGGGAGTTTGAGGTTGCTGTGAGCAAGGCTGATGCCACAGCCCTCACTCTAGCCTGGGCAACAAAGCGAGACTTTGTCCCCCCTCCCCGCCAAAAAAAAAAAAGGATAAATCTGACCAAGTCTCACTATAGCTTAGCACGTTTCAAAACATTCCCGTTTCTCTTCGGTTGAGAACCCGAGTCTCTCGCCCAGCTTGCGACGGCACTGAGTGCTGCAGCTCCTTTGCAAGTGTTTTCCGGGCTGGGTGTACAACATTTCCTGTTCATGCTCCGTGCACTGGGCCCTGTGGCCGTCCTTCTCTTCCTACACCATGTCATGTCCCTTCCCTGCTCAGGGCCCGCACACATAAGACACATTGCACGTGGAGTGTTCTCCCTGTCCGTACCTTCCATGAAGTGCCAACATCCTTCTTGTTCAGGGAACCCTTCTGCACATCCCAGGCTCTCCACGGGGGGCCATCTTATGTCACCTGCTGTCCTTCTGACATGTCCTATCATGTCAGAGTCACACCATACAATTACATATTTAGTCCTCCAATGTTCTGATGAAAGTCTTTCTCCTGCTGTTAGTTTCTGATTACCGCTTACCAAACGTCATGGCTTAAAATAACACAAATTTGTTTTCCTGCGGTCCTGGGGGTGAGAGCCTGAGCTGGGTCCCCCGGTCTGCGTTCCTCCTGGAGGCCATCAGGCGGTGGGGTCAGTTCCCTCGCCCTTTCCAGCTCCTGGGGGGGGGGGGCGCAGCATTCCTTGGCTTGTGGCGTCACCCCCTTCCAGAGCCTCGTGATTTTTCTGCCTGCCCCTTTCATCGTAAGGGCCCCTGTTATGACACTGTGACCACCCCCCGTCATCCAGGATCATCTCTCCAGCTCAGAATCCTTCACGTCTGCAAAGTTCCTTTTCTCCTGCAAGGCAGCACCTTTGCAAGTTCTGGGTGTTACGATGTGGACATTCTAGGGGGTCATTATTCCGCCAACAGCACACTATCCCAACTAAACTGTAAACTCCGCAGGAGTAAGGACTGACTGCCATTGCCATTGTACAGCATCCTGGCGCACTGAGAGAGCGTGTGCGTGTGTGTTCAGTGAATGCATGAACCATGCAATGCCTTTATCAGAAAGAGACCACCTTGCAGAGAAACCACTCACAGCTGAGTAAGCATCCATCTACTTAGCCTCTATGTTTCTGGACTCTGCAATTGCCACTCTGGTTACGCCAAATATAAAGAGAGGTGGCACCGCTGGCCCTGACTTTGTCCAGTATCGTCGACCAGTCTCTGTCTGGACTCCGGACTGCCTTCTCTCCCACTCCGCCAGGCTCGCCCGGCGTGGCTGCTGCCCGTCACGACTGGCAACGCTACCTGTTGAACTGACTGCGCCCTTGATCTATCGAAGAGACGGCACTTGAACAGAAATCCTGGCAAGTCAAGACCAACACCTTCTCGGTACCCACAGTGGTTGGTCTTTCTCCAGAGCAGCCCTCTTAGCGAGTCCTTTTTGTTTTTTCCCTTGAAGATGTCGAGCGCGGCAGCAGATGTTCATAGGTGGCCACGGCTGCCGGTTTTCAGATCATGGGCTCACATGCATGTGAACCTACACACATGTGTGTATTTCTGTACGGTCTATTTTTATGGCACAGAACAAAAAATCTCGTGCTGACAGCTGTTGCTGAATTTCAAAATATGATTTTTCATAAATTGTGCATGATTCCTGAGTATTTTTGGAGCTGGGTGGGTATCAAAATCACCTGATATGATGATGCCCAAATAGCTGCAACCCCTTCATTTTCAAGGAAGCAACCGAGGCCCAGGAGGGGGGAACTGGTTTGTCCCGGGCCTGCCACTGTGGCCGGCGGGACAGCAGTAGCCCCACTGGCTCCGAGGTCTGTGCCGTTTCAATGATCACACTCTCTAGAAACATGTCCTAGAATCTTCTCCCTAAGGTTTCTCATATCCTGACTGTGCTGTGAATTTAGATAGAGTCCTGCAAACCTAGATTAAAATCCTGGCCCTGTTCACTCTTTGTATTTGGCACTGGCCAAATTACTTCTCCGATCACTTTTTCTTCATGTACACAAGAGAGGGAGAGAATATTAGCTCTCTCACACAGTTGTTGGAGGATTTAAATGGAACAGTCCTTGCAAAATCGCTATTTACATATTTACCATCAATATTGATAGTGCCTCACGTCGTCTTCTTTTCCCTTTCCATTCACCTCTGCAGAGACTTGTTCTTCTCTCAGCAATTTGCCAACTCACCTGGGCCACTACTTACCAAGGACTATCATGGGACAGGCACTCTGCCAGGCCTTGGGGTGGGGGAGGAGGAGGATGAGGAAGGCACCGCGTCGAGGACCTCATGGTGCTTACAGTGTAGACAAACGTCCAGAGAAGTCAGCAGGTGGCAGGTGCCAGCCATCCAGGGTGACCGAGGGGCACAGGGAGGCCAGAGGAGGGGGAACCACGCCCGGCTTTGGCACCAGGAAGCATCTTGGGAAAACAGTGATGTCCAGCTGACACTTAAGGAAGGTGTAGGTGTTGGTGAAGAATAGGACCATGTTGCCAGCAGCAGGGCAGGTGTGGTTGAATGCAGGAGGTGAATGGCATGGCCCACCAGGCGTAGAGAGAGGTTACCAGTGGCTGGATCTGGGGTTCACAGGTAGGGCGAAAACGTAAGACTTGGGGGCGGGGCGCAGGTACAAACAAGGCAGGACCGAGAGGTGGTCAGGCAAGGAGAAGGGAAGGGATGGGCGTCCTCCAAAGCCGGTTCATTCTGCACTTTGAACCATGCTGGGCTCCGAGGAAGGAGCAAAGGGTGGGAACAGAGCAACCCCTTGCGCTCACGGCCTTCTGTTCCCCGGGGAGCAAAGAAAGAGGCACCCCCAGGACGGTGGATACAGGTGGCTCAGGGCAGACAGGAGTTCTCAGGCTCTGAGCCACAGACCCCAGCAGGGGCGGGACATTCTAGTGACTGTCCCACCAGGCCGCCCTGGCACTTTACAACAGACTGCGGGCTGCAGCTTCCCCAGGCCCTTACATCAGTGCTCATGGAGTCAGGAATGCGGGGTTTTCAATAAAAGCGCAGGCAATGGGCCCAGAGGGAGCCCCGGCTCAAATGAGCTTTTATATTTTTATGTGGAACGTAATCACGTTTAGTCATGATCGAGGCCGCCCCGTTACTGCTATTAGAGCGTTTATGGTTCTAAGGGGGATACGAGACTTGGACGGTACGTGCCTGCAGCTGAGAGCAGCAGGGTGTGCTGCGTCTAGAAGCCACCTCGAAACCCCAGGAACACGTCACGTGGGCCGACGGCCGTGCCTGGGGGAGCTCAGCCTCGAGGGCTGGGCGTCGGCAGGTCCAGGGAAGGGCCTCTCTGGAGGGATGGTGGGATCCTAAAAGTAATAACCACACGGCATGTGTAGGGTCTTCACATGCTTCAATCAGCTCCTTTCCCATGTGTTCAACCCGAGGCTTGGACAGCTGCGTGTTTCCGTCTCAGAGCCCATAGTCAGTACGTGCATCCGTTTCTCCTGTCTGCTGCCACAAATCGCCACGAACTGGGAGGCTTAAACCAACTGACATTTATTCTGTCAGAGTCCTGGAGGCTCAAAGTCCCGTATCGAGGTGTTGGGCAGGGCTGGTCCCTTCCAGGCCCCTGGGGAGACATCCTCTCCTAGACTCCAGCGGTTGCTGGTGATCTTGGAGTTCCGTGGCTTGTGGGCGCATCACTCTGACCTCTGTCCCCATCCTCATGTGGCTTCTTCGGTCTGTGTCCTCCCTTTTCCTTTTAAGGGTGCCTGTCATGCAATTTAGGGCCCACCTTGATCCAGGATGATTTTATCTTGAGACCCTGGACTAAGCATATCTACCAAGACCCTCTTTTCACAGCCTGAGACTCTGGGCAAATATTAATTTGGGTGGGGGGGGACAGTAAGTTAACGAAACAAGAGCCGAGCCAGGTCTCTCCGGATGCAAAGCCACCCACGCAGGGCACACATGGCTGCTTCGTTTGCTCACAGTGCCTCTGGCTTCCCTGCTCACCCCACACTCCCCTCAGCTTGTTTTATTTCCTTCCTGCTCACCGGCTCCAAACCACTTCTCGTGAGCACAGACCAGGCCTCTGCGAAACTCTCTAAAACAGGAACATAGAAAGCCCTGGAAGAACCGCAAAGGGCCCAAAGACTCTGCAGGGGACACGGTGATCCAGGAAAAGAGAGAACCATTCTGCTCTGGGAACGTGACTCGATAAGTAGTCTTGGTTTGGGGTATGTTCCTTCACATCTCAAGCCTCCCTTTTCCCATCTGTAAAGTGGGCACAAAAATCCCTCAGGTTCGCTCAGTGGAAATAGACAGGCTAATGGGCACGCAGGTTCTGAAGGTTCCTGGCACAGAGTAGGAACTGAATAAATGTTTAATTATGATCTATTTGCGTCTCCCAGTGACAAAGGAGGAGAGGGACACCCCTAAAGGGGAAAGGTGACTTGAGCCCCATCCAGTACAAGGTGATAAATGGGGGTAGACGTAGACATCACTGTGCACGTATCAGGCACAAGCATCTATGTATACGCACACGTGCATGCCCCAAACTGTCTTGAGTCCCGACGGTGCAAAGATCTAAGCCCATCCTCGTTTATCCATTCATCTGCCCACCTGCCTCTTTTGCTGAGAGCCTGTACTGTGCACCAGATCCCGTTGAAGGGCACCCCATTTCACCTCCACGCCTAGCCCATGAGGTCGCATTATCATCACCCCCATTGCACCAACAACCCCCCCACCCCCACCCCCACGGGAACTGCAAAGCTGAGCCTCTAGCCCAAGACTGTCTGGTCACCACACTAGCCCCGTCAGCACCGGGGACACGATCCATGAGAGCATCCACAGAGACACCCAGAGGGGACGAGGAACTGGCTGGGTCAGGAAAGCATTGATGGGAGAAGCGGGTGGCATTTGAGGGGGGCCTTAGCCACACAGCCAGCGATCCTCTGCAGCCCACCGTGTTGAGGAAGAGAACACAGGCAGCCGTGCCAGCCCAGGCCAAGGTTATGGCCCCAGCCCTGCGCCCTTGAGAGACTCACTGTGTCTTTCTGAGCTCTTATCTTTGCATCTGTTAAAAAGGGATGAAATAATATCTACATCAAAAGGGTGATGTGAGAATTCAAAGAGAAAAAAATGTATGTAAAAGGTCTAGTGATCTCGAAAATGGTTTGCCAGGAGCCGTTGGAGCAGAACACGGCTCATGGGTAGATGACGGGCATGTCCGCCGCGGCCCCATTCATACTAATCCCAGGCTGGAATTAATCCAAATGTCTACGGTGAAAATGATCGATTGCACTTTGTTCAATAGGTGGAATACTGTACAGCCTTGAACAAGGTACAGCCACAAGCAACGACATGAATGGATCTCACAGACAGGACGCTGAGCAAAAGCAGTCAGCACGTACCATGTGATTCCATGTGCCTAAAGTTCAAAAGCCAATCTAGGGGGTCAGAATTCAGGCTAGCGGTCACCCTTGGCAGGATGGGGGTGGCGATTGGAAGGCAGTAAGATATACCCAGAGTGGGGGCCACATCCTCTCCCTGACCTGCGTGCCATTCCCAAGGAGCCCAGTCCGTGAAATCCCTTAGCCCGGCCAGCTGTCATCGGTGAAATTTACATATATTATGCTTCAATAAAAATGCTTTTTTAAAAAATCATATGGCACGGCATCTGGCTCACAGAACATTTTTAGTAACTGGGAGTTTTCTTTCCTCAAATTACTAAATCACAACCTCTGCGAGAAAAGAACCCTCCCCCTCTCTCTCTGCAAATGACGTCCTCCATGACACTGACCCCCTGGGGTGTCGACAATGTGGGTACAGCAGCCAGGGAAGGGCCCCTCCCCCTTTTTCTCTCATGCACTGACATCTAGTCACACTGACCTTTGCCCGGCAACTTCCACACCCTAAATGACAACCTCAGCTTAAAGCAGGGCCCCTCTGAACCGTTCCTTTTTCATGCATCTGTGCTTTTTTTGCTACCTTGGACCTGTCTCGGGTGTCAACTGCATTAACGTGCATTTGTCTCTTTGCTTAGTTATCTCCGTCTCCCCTGCCACCGAGCCCACGCTCGCCACGAGGCGCGTCACCGTCTCCCCTGCGTGTGCAGTGCACACTTGTCACGTAGTACGTTTGCAAAGTGTGGTTCTTCCATACATAGAACCAAAGCCATCTTAGGTTTGTTAACAGCAGAATAATAGATTCTCTTCTCCCTAAAACGTCTACCTAGCCAGAGTATTTTTCACCCAGGTACTTCTGGATTACGCCGAGTCTCAAAATCCTAACTCATTCTAGAAGGGCTTTTGCAATACCTGGATTTCAAACTAGGACGACAGGATCCGGAAAAGACAACAAATGAAGGATGGATGGCAGGTGTCACAATAAGGACCGGCAGACACAGGGGCACACTGAGAAACCAGCACAGGACTGAGCGAGATGTGGCAACTTGTGACCAGTTCCATCCCATTGCTGCAACCTTGGGATGCAGGTGTCTTGATGCCAGACCCACTTGGTCTTCAGAGAGAGGACAAAAGTTCACATCTTTTAATCCAAACTCTACCACTTGTTTTAGCATTGGTAGTGCACTTGGCATCTCTTAGCAAACTGTTTCCGCAGGTTGCCTACAGGTGACATCCTCCGTTCCAACCCTAATCAACCCTTTTACGGAAGGGAGACTGGCCCGCAGAAAGGGGTATGGCTCGTCACACATCACAGCATTAGTGCATGGTGAGAAACAGTCTGGACCCTGGCTCGGAGCTCAATGCCATTTCTACTCCATCCACCATGAGAAAGACCTCTATGGACACATTCGGCTTAACTGAGAGATAAACCAACCAGCGTAAAACTAAATATTGTCTCGAATGAAACACACCATACATTGAGAAGATCCTACGTGCCTCTCTTTATCAGCCCAGTTGTAGGAGCCCATCACGACAGCCTTAGGAAAGAGGGGTGAACATTTGACATTCCTTTACAGCCAACCTGGAATCAGAGTATCCCCACAAAGTGCCGTGCTGGAAAATGCCTCTTTGTGAAGACCCGGACCCGCGCTGCTTGAAGCAGACTTTTTTAAATTCCGTCTCAGCAGCGTGGGCCTAACCCCGTTAGAGAAAGGGTAATCGTAAATCTGCATGAAGTTTCTGATGATTAGTTTTGCTTGGAATTGGGCCAAAGAACCAGACCCTTGCCAATTCCATATGCATGTGTAAGTTCTTTCAAGAGAGAACTGGGTAATCCTCCCCACGAGGCTGGGGACAAGGAGGGTAGGGGCCCCACGGAGCAGCCTCCCTGATTCTAGCTGTGTGTAGAAGGGGTATGACAGGCACTTTAATAAGCGGCCTAATGACAATACTGTTTAACAAGCTGCTCTCATTTTATCCTCACTGTAGCATCGACAGACGTGGATTATGAATGCTTTAGACAGATGAGGAAACTGAGATTCATAATTTGCTTCAGTATATGCAACTGAGAAGATGCTAAGCTGGAGTTTGACCCTGTCCTCTCTGATTGCAAAGTCCCTGCTGCATGCACACGCAGCTGACACTATGCATCGCTCTGTCCTGAATGATGCCAGGTACTGCATTTCGCCAACTGGTCAGTGGCAAACGATCCACGTAGCTGATAATCCATCTACCTGGCTTCCTTCCTTCCTCCTCCTCCTGAAAACTAATCATATATGTAGGTCACAATAGCAATTGACTCAGATGAAAGGACAACAATTAGAGATAAAAGAAAAAACAGCCAGTGGTACAAGTGCTTCCTATACTATTTGAAAGAAAAAAAATGGCAATGCAAGAGCTCAAAACTATGGGAATAAAGAGGATTTTAAAATGCATTTAATTAATCTGCGCTCGGTCCTGACAATGAAGTGTTGGGTTTTGATGGGTTATAATGACTCTAGTGACTTGAAGGTAGTAAGAAAGCCACATGCTGGGGTCAGAGTGTGAAAGATTTGGGTTTTAGGCAAACAGGGTTTATACCTATTTCACCTGCCACTAGATACCTGTCATTGGACACCTCATCTCTTTCTTCTCAACTTCTGTACCCAAACCAAGCAGGGCAACCCCCTGGTAACAGCTTAAATTTCCAATGCAGCCTTAAGGTGGACAATAGATTCTTCCAGAAGAGAATTCTCATATGCTTTAAGTTGACCTCCCACCTTTATCTGTACTCGGATATACCACCTGCCTCATGTAAGCATGACTTGGAACCACGTCTAGCTAACTCCCAGGGTATGGGAGTTCCTTCCTGGAATTGGAATATGTGATTGTCCTGGCAATGTTAATTTTGTTGTTGCAAAAGAGAGAGAACCTGCCATTCCAAACTGGAGACAGTTTGATTTCAGGATATCTGAGTTCCCTCCTGACGGCTGTGGGAGCTCTGGGTAGGAATCCCTCAGAATTTGTGTGCATTTGTAAGAACACACATGTGTGTGCTTGGAACCCTAGCAAGGAAGAGGCAGCAGGAACCCTGCCCTTGTGGAAATGCATCTCCTGCCTAAGTTCATTTGAGTGACAATAAAGAACTTACAATGAGGGAGACCTGGTGCCACTCCCAGGACGAAGGCAGAATGTGTGGGCATAGATGCAAGTGGGAAGGGAGAGTTGAAACATATGGAAATTCTCTTCTGATAGTTTCCATTTCACCTCCCTATGCTGCAATGGGAAACCAATGTGTCACCAAATGAGGGGACGTAGGGTAGAGAGTGTGGAGACTGATTTTAGAGAACAGAGTGGCCCATGTCCCCAAGCTACCGTGTCCCCACCAGATGAAGGACAGAGAAGCACCTGCCATCAAAGCAGGTTTATATTCACGATAACCAGTATTTGGAGGGTTTTAAGAATCCTTTAGAGACCATCTTCCTTCCTTTACAGACAGAAAACCAAGCCCTAAAGAGGTTAAATGAGCTCTTACTTCTAGTAACAGATTATAGGAGTGGTTCTCAAATAGGGGCTTTTCCTCCTCCAATCTCCAGAGGACATTTGACAATATTTGGAAATATTTTTAGGTGTCACAACTGGGGAAGGGGTGGAGGTATGGCTACTGGCATCTGGTGACTAGAACCAGGGACACTGCCAAATATCACGCAATGCACAGGACAGCCCCCACCACAAGGCATGACCCAGCCCAAAGTGTCAAGAGTGCCCAGGTTGGAAAACTCTGCATGAAAGTGACATGTGACTTGCACAGAGCAACGGTAACGCCGCAAAACAGACTGGGCGTGTGGTCAACCCAAAATCCATGAATGCCCCCCTCCCTCCAGTTGTGCATACCGCCTACTGCCCCCCACCCCCAACTCCTTAAATGATTAGTTTCCCTGGACTTTTAACATGTGTCCTGACAGTCCACCTGGTCAAGAATCAAGGCTGGGCACGGTGGCCCACGCCTGTAATCCTAGCACACTGAGAGGCTGACGTGGGCAGATCGTTCAAGGTCAGGAGTTCCAGACCAGCCTGAGCAAGAGCAAGACCTCTTCCCTACTAAAAATAGAAAAAAAATAATTGGCCAACTAAAAATACATAGAAAAAATTAGCTGGGCATGATGGTACATGCTTGTAGTCCCAGCTACTCGGGAGGCTGAGGCAGGAGGATCGCTTGAGCCCAGGAGTTTGAGGTTGCTGTGAGCTAGGCTGATGCCATGGCACTGTAGCCCAGGCAAAGGAGTGGAGACTATGACTTGGGAAAAAAAAAAAAAAAAAAAAAGAATCAAACCTCTTGATTCTTGTTTTGTAGAGTTAGGCAACCAATATTTGGAAAGATTTGGGTGTGATAATTGCTGGATAGTAGTTTGTGGCTGAATCAGGAAATAACAGAAGTTAAGTTTCCAACTGAGAGCACCCCTGGGGGGGAAAAAAAAAGAAGTGAATAGAAAAATTGGATACTCAAAGGTGTGTTATGAGTTTAAATGAACTGCGAGCTAAAATAAACTAGCTTGATCACCCAACACAAATGGCAATTGCAGGTTGAATTTAGTTTGGGTATACTGCAGTTTTAGGTAAATACGCTGAATGCTAATGGTTTTATAATAGTCTTATTAATTCACCCTTCGTAGTTAATGTTTAAGATAAACTCTGTGTCTTTAGAGTAATTTATGCATTCCACTTCTAGAGAATTCCAATTGAACGAATATGAACATAATCATTTTGCACAAACGTTCTCCAAGGAGGGTGCAGAAAGTATGAGCCAGGGAAAGGCTCCCCACTGCTTTATTCATAATGGATCAGCCAGTTCATTCCTTATTAATTTAATGGAGTACAAGTAAGCAGCGTAACAGCTTGAGTTTAGGAGTGTTTCACAAATGGGGCTTTTTGTCTGTAATCACTTAATCCTGCAGGCTAGGCCTCATAAATTGAATAAAAGAGGGAACTGGGTTTTAATTAAGTCCAAAGAATGAGGCTGTGTCACAGACACAACCACCCCTGACAAACACAGGGGGTGAGGTGTGTGCGGTTAATATCCTAAGCTAGCAGCGCCCTGGCCCAGGGAGCCCCTGGCCAGAACCTTTTGATGTTGGGCTCCAAGGGAAATCCTGGCTTGCTTCTAGAAGGACAGTGAGAAGAGAGGAGAAAGCAGGTGAGGCTGGGTTCTTACAAGGTCGGGCTCCCCACCGAGCTGATGTTCAAGCAAAAAAAAAGGCATGACTGTCTTTCATTCTGCATCTGTCCACATCTGGCTGGGTTACAAACTTTTTTCACCCATTACTCTGGTCTATGGGAATAGTGAAAAATCTTTCCAGGGAACTCGTGCACCCTATTTATTAGAAGTAATCTGAGGCTCCCCAAGCCACACAGACTCAGATTCAAATCTCAGCTGTACACTAAGATAGCGACAGGTCCACAGGATGGAGATAATGCTTTGCTGTTTTATAATTAAGAGTAAAGGAGTTCATATGGTCAGGCACTTTGAAAAATGAGTGACTCATTGAAGACATTTGAGTAGGAAAAAAAAATTCCCCCATGTTTCCCTACAAAGATGCCCAGAAAGCCCCCACTTGCCCAAGCCTTCAGCGGATCACTTTGTACCTCTACAAATCTCCATGTGAGGCAGGTCTTGTCTGTCCCACAGCACCTGTGGCACGCACAAAAATGCCCCCTAGAAGTCCACACATCCTAATCTCTGGACCCTGTGAATGTGGCACCTTACAGGGCAAACAAAACTGTGCAGGTGTGACCAGTTAAAGATCTTGAGATGAAAACATTGTCCTGGATCATCCAAGATCATCCCATGAGTCCTCCTGCATGAAAGAGGCAGACAGAGGAGGTAGAGTCAGAGGGATGGAGCCTGGGGAAGCCACAACTGCTAGCTTTGAAGATGGGGGCAGGAGCCATGAGCTAAGGAACACAGGTGACCTCTCGACGCTGGAAAAGACAAGAAGATTCCTCCCCCAAAAGCCTCCAGGAAGCATACGGCCCAGGTGACTCCTCGATCTCAGTGCAGTGTGACCCATAGCAGATGTCTGAGCTCCAGAACCATAAGACAGTAAATTGGCATTGTTCTAAGCCACAAGGTTTGTGGGAATTTCTTACAGCAGCAGCAGGAAACTAACCCGGCGCCCAGGGTAGACAATCCAACTCCCCGTGGCCATTCGTATTCTGTCTCTTTGGAACTAAGATGCTTAGTGTGTCTTCTCCTCAGCACGAGAGATGTAGGGGAATGTGATGATAAGTCCTCCCTGAGCTGCCCACATAGGTTGAATTGTTGCATCTTGCATACATAATCTATCAATCTCTAGCAATTAACAATAGCTAGCATTTATTAAATGTGTACTGGTTGCCAGGCACAATACTCAATCTTTTGCACGAATTGTCCAACTCAATCCTCAAATTATCACTATGATGGTCCCCATTCAATCAATAAGAAAGCAGAGGTTCAGAGAGGCCAAGTTATTTTCCTAAGGATACACAGCTAAGAAATGGTCGATTTTTGATAGGAACCAGGAGTGCACAGGCTGAACCACTTAGGAGACTCATCCTCACCCAGCACAGACCCAAGCCTCATCCAAAAGCAGATGGGATGGAAAAGTCTCCTCTCTCAGTCATGCCCTCAGGAGAGCCAGGGTACATGGTGCCCGGGGACAATGCATCACGCTTGCACACTCTCTAGCCACATGCCGCTGCAGAATTTGCAAAGACAAGCATGTTCCCCTTGACGTGGCATTCCCACAGACCAGGGCCTGGAAACCACATGGCCCTCGAAGGCTTTCTTATGCTGAGCCTGGTCTGGGAGCCGGGCGCCCAGGCCTGACTCAACCCCAGGCACTGGCTGCATTTTCCACGATCTTCCGCAGTTGCTGGTGTCAGACCCCCTACTGTGCTCCTCCCACTCTGCCCCCCATCGCTCCAGCCAGTCCGACAAGGGCTCGGGCTTCGAGTGATTCTCCAGGACCAACGAAGTAAGCAGTGACTTCATATCTTCAACTCCAGGAGCTGTGCTTAGTGGGAGCTTAAATGTGCTTGGTTTATTCTATAGCCTTTGTTGTCTACTCAGAGCTCTCTTATTAAAGTTTGTGCAATGCTTCCCTGTCACTAAAGCAGCATTTGGCAAATGGGCTCACTCTCTGCGAGACTGAGATGCCCAGAAGGATGGAGGTACCTGTCTGGGGTGGAGACACCTGTGGCAGTATTTACAGATTTGTGTATTAAGCAAACAAACCTGACTGTCCTTTCCTATTCCACAGTGCAACCCTTGGCAGCCATCAGCCTGGGGGTGGGGGGTGTCTCTTCTGCACTTGAAAGTATCCCAATGAGCTGTGATCACATGGGGAAGAGAGGGTGGGACAATCAGAAGGATGGACATTTTGGTTGAGGACCTTCTGTGTGCTATTCGCCCTGCTAAGCTTCGAGTTACTCCAGTATAAATAGGGGAGAATCATGTTTCATAGGGTTCTTAATACTGGAGGTAATGACACCAATAACAACAAACACTAAACAATTGTGAAACACACTGTATACCACATGCTCTGCTAAGTGTTTTCTGTGTATCCCTCACCTGAACCCTACAACATCCTACAGGGATAGGTACCATCTTACAGAAGAGAAGACGGAGGATCAGAGAGGTTTAGGGAACTGCCCAAGATTGCAGAGCTTCTGAGGGTCACAGCCGCTATTTTGTACTTGGGTGGTTTGCCTTCCGGAGCCTCTGAGCTGAACCTCTGCGGTGCCTGCTTGCTACGACATGGGCATCACAACACCCCGTTACTTGGGGTAATACACCAAAATGCACGGTACTGTCTTCCCAACATGGAAGCAGCACTGTAAACAGAGACTGACGGTCCAGCTTCATCTCACTGGGGAGGGAAGAGAAGGCTTCCTGGAGGAGGTGCCTGCTCTGGTACTTTGCTTTCCCTGTGAGCACCCCTGCAGGCCCAGCTTCAGGACAGGAAGGGAGAGGGATGCAGGTGCCAGATGGAAGTGCAGAGAGAAACACACAGGCGCCCTTCCCCGGCTCTCAGAACCTGCAAGTTGACTTTCAGACAGGTTGTGCCCATCGGGGGCTGTGCCTGAAGGAAGGAATTGTAATCCCTGTGCACGCACTTTCAGAGCAGCTGGAGGTGAAGACAACCCTTTACTCAAAATGGTTTTCCAGACAATGACATCCCCGACTCCGGCCCCCGTACCCGTGACGGCTACGATGTTTGGGTCTCCTAGATTAGCTCCTAAGTAGATATTCTGTAGAGCAACAGACAGACCCCAAACTTTTGGACACCAGGGATTGGTTTCATGGAAGACTCTTTCCACAAACGGGGCAGGGGGGGAGGCGGGGCTCGGGTGGTGATGCAACCAACGGGGAGAGGCTTCAAATAAAGATGAAGCTTCCCTGGCTCTGCCTTCACCTGCCGCTCACCTCCTGCCGTGCAGCCCGCTCCTAAGTTTCATGGAAGACAATGTTTCCATGCACCGGGGTGGGGGTGGGGGCGGCAGAGGGCTGTGACCTGGTCTGTAAACACAGCCTGGTGTTGGTCCACGGCCCACAGGTTGGGGACCACAGCTATCGACTACACATAGATAGGTATATGTTAAAAAAAAACCAACTCACAACGAACCTGTCTCCGATAACAGTTGAAAAAGTCCCTTTTATTAATAGCAAATCCCTTTGTCGCTGACTTGCCTCTGCCAAAAAAGAAAAAAAAAATGAGAAGAAGAATACCTGTTGGCTTTCATTCAAATGGAGTTTTTTAAAAAAGACCTAGGACTGCCTTTTTTATCCAAGTAATGACTTTCAGACAGATTATGGGACCTTGTAACGAAATTAAGCAAAAGATGAGGAGAAGGAGGACACAGTCTGAAAACATGCACTGCCTCTTTAATATCTCAGGTTTTCTTTAAACATAAAATTACAGCACAATGCACGAAAGGACGGCGGCATTATCCTTTATCACAATACCCGGCCAACTTTAACTCGTCTCAAGTGTTATTATAAGAAACAGAATTTACTGCGATGGACTTCTCTTCAATACTACTCCTTCCCCGGTTAATGAAATGTCATTATTCCAATATAAACCCTTTCTTTTTGCAGCCTGTTCTCCCCCCACCCAACCACTATATTTCATTTCCTGCAGTTACGTGGTATTATTGCCTTTTTTCCACAGCTATTGATTTAGGTGTGTATGGTTATTACAATGCAAAATAAAACAGCTCCCCCATCCATTCTACCTTGTACCATTGAGCATTAACTTAATTTGTTTCAAATCTGCATTTGATTTGGCAAGGAAACCATTTATCTTTATGAAGAAAGCCCTCATAAAGTAGAGAGTTTAGGAGATCACTGCTTTAAAAATTTAATAGCCCTGTGTCTTATACACTAGAAAAATGAATTAAACCTTCAAATAGTATATGTCTCAATGTAACCTTTTTGCATTTCATGCTATGTTTAATTTATTGTATTCCAGAGCAGGAAAAAAAAAAAAACATTCGGAGGACAGATCGCAGGATGTGGCTTGCTTTTGCATTGCGTGAATAAAGTCAAGGTCTACCACCCATGAGTGCCATGATTTGTTGCATATCCTCATTCAGCTCATGCTGTTGACATTGTAATTCTAAGTGCTACAGGTATGGGTGTTGCTTGGGGTTTCCCCATGGTAAGAGAAGGGGCTCTACTCTTGGGACCCTCAAGGTGCAGCCTTGGCAGGGGGGTAGAGGCAAGGAAAGGGGTTGGTACAGCCCATGGAGGGGTAATGATACTCTTCAAAGATTCAGAAATAAGCAAACGCTTTCACTCACAAGTAACAGGGTACTTCAAAAAAAGATAGAAAGTATCTGAGCTTATCTCTCAGAGAGGACCAGAAGATATAGGGTATCAATGGTAAAAAAAAAACAAAACAGTATTTTATAAAAAGGAGGGGCTGAGGTTTCTGCCCTTGCATCTCTCTTCATTGTGAACCTTCTTTTCTTTATTGTCACATCAAACTGTGATATGTGTGGGCAACACAGAACACAGGTCCATGGGAGATGAAGTCTGAAGAATAGAAGACTATGAACTTCTCGATGTTTGGCTAGATGAAAATATGGTTTGATTTATACTTAAGACCAGTCCCCATATGGATATATGGTTTTCATTTCCTCTGTCGTCACCACCACCATCATCATCATCACCACCATCACATAGCCGGAGATACCACTATATATCCAATATGCTAAATCTTTTACTTATACTCCCTCTTTCAAAAATAAACAAGGTCTACTCATAGGTATCCATCGTTTTTGCCAGAAAACCCAGGAAGGTGCAGGGACATGAAGTGAATTGCTAAATGTCCCAAAGCAAGAGAAGCCCATATTGGATTCCAAGAGTTTCTTAGTCCCAAGCCATGTTGTATTATTGGTATGTTTTCCCTAAACAGCTTCAGCTCATAATAACCTCTCGTTATTTGAAACCATTGTTCTTTCCCAAAAAGATTCGGTCACTCAACTATTATTATATGAAGTTTAAAAGATAATCTGAAGAATTGCTCATGGAAAGGGTGAAAGGGCTGAGACTTGGCTGGGGAAGGTTTCAGAAGAGCACTTCTCTGCATCTCTCAAACACTGAAGACTTGTAGTGCTGTTCTGGACGTTGCTAGTGTCTCCCTTCTCTGTGTTGGCTTCTCAGCCTTTTCTTGCCTCCAGGGATCTTGTGAGCCCCTCTTCCTTCAGCAGAGCACTTCTGATTAAAAGAAGGGATTTGCTGGAGATGGTGTAATCTGAATAAAAGCATTTGTAACAGGCAGCACATAGCATCTTGTGCTTACTAGGGGGTAGGTTATGTGCTAAGCTCTTTCCCTAGGATATCTAATTTCCACATTCCTGGAGGTTGATACATCACGTTGCCTATTTTGAAGATGCTGGAACAGAAGCTTAAAGACATTGAGCAATGTGCCCCAGGTCACACACAAAGACTCGGGAGCTAAACCCTACATAAGCCTGCCTGTCTACACTCTTGCATTTGAGTACCCTGTTCTTTGCAGTTTCTCACCAAATGGCTTAATGTGCCTTTTCCATGGTAGGATCCCACCAAACCTTCACCAGTGCCAACAGCACAGAGAACAATATTGGATACGTGGGGGTTGTCGTGTGCATTTGTGTTTCCTGATTGAGACAATAGCTGTCATCCAAATAACCAGAAATACCACAGTAAAAATGAAGCTGGGTTTATTGGCATGTTGGAATGTCAGAGTACCCATACCAAAGGGAGCCACGTGTCATCTCAGTAACAGGGTGCTGGAAAGGATGGACGTATAGGTGCTGGGCTTGTGTGAGGTGGTTTTGAAATAAATTCAAGAAAATGGAAGTCTGCTCTACATCGGGCACAGTGAGAAGGTACATGTCAGTCTATGATTGTAGATCTTAACACACCTGATCTATAAGGAGGCAGACATGTGTGAGGCTTCAGCTGCAATCTGTAAGCAAGCTGCAGTCACTCACATTAGCTAGGAAAGGGAGATGGTTGGTATTTTGTGGTCCAGACAATGTCAATGTTCTGTCTGTGTTGAGACACGATTGCAGAGTGGTCTTGTTTTAGCCTTACTCTGTCATGGTCACAGAGTGGCCTTGTGTGACGCTGGCATTCCATACAATTGTTCATGTGCAACAGAAGAATACCATGGCTAGCTAGGAGCAGCTACTTTTCTCTTTCTCAACTAATTTTTATTTCTTGAGAAAATGTCCCTACTTGGAACTCAAAGCCAGTGAGGGAGATTTCAAAGGACAGTTAAGACAGAAGTGAAGGTTTAGGGAGCCAAGCTCACCCATGACCATGGACCATCCTCTGACTTTATACCAATGTCTACCTCCAAGCACTTGTGTTATGGGTGTTAGGGGCAGCAAACCACAGTGGTCAAGAACAGGCTCATACATAACATGCTTGGATTTCTATTTTACCTTTACCAGATAGTAGTTGTATGATCTCAGAGATATGTTAGCCTCTGAGCTACCATTTTCTCATGAGGTAGAAGGAAGAGAATAACAACACCTTTCTCATAGGTTTGCCATGAGAATCTATGAACTAAAGATATAGAAAGTGTTTATTAAGTGGAAGATCATAGTAATTCCTTGATAAATGGTAACAAGCATGACTCCTATCTTACACATCCTCGTCCTTGTTCACACAGCCACTGAAATTTGGTCTTTCTTTTGATGTGTCCAGAGCCCTTGCTCTTCCTGTGCCCTCCGTCCCAGGTACCCTTAAGACTGTGATATGCAGAATGACACCCCAAATTCCCAGAACCTATAAAGATATTACTTTATATAGCAAAAGGGGCTTTGCAGACGTGAATGAGTCAAAGACCTTAAGATAAAGAGATGGTCATGGATTATTTGAATGGGTTCAGTATAATTACAAGAGTGGAAAAGAGGCAGAAGAGTCAGAGAGAGATGACATGAGATGGACCAGACCCACTGTTGCTGGCTTTAAAGATGGAGGGATGGGGCCCAAGACAAGGACTGTGGGTGGCCTCTTAGGAGCTGAGCAGGCAAGGAAATGAATTCACTCCCAGAGCCTATGTGAAGGATTGCAGCCCTGATAACATGTGGATTTGGGCCCAGGGAGATCTGAGCCAGACCTCTATCCTACAGAACGACCCAAGAATAAATTTGTGTTGTTTTAAGCCACCGCATTTAGGGTGATTTATTGTAGCAGCCAACAGAAAACTGGGTCCTTCCCACTCTAATCTCAGCCATAATGTCACCACGCAGGAAGTCCTTCCTGATAGTTCACTCTAAATCACACACCCCCTCCCTGGCCCCCACCCCAGACACTGTCAAAGTCTCTCATTTTGGTTTCCACTTAGTACTTGTCATTATTTGCAATTACTTTCCAATTTGTTTTTTTAGGTAATTCCGTCTTGCCTAATGTGAATGGAAACATTGTTAACAAGCAAACTGGTTTACTTCTGTATAAAAAATACCTAAGAGAGTGCCTGGCATTTAGCAGGTGTTCAGCAGGTACTTCTTACCTTTCTCTTTTTCTAACCAAACTTTGGGAAACTTGAGTTGACACAGGATCTGCCATAGGCAATAAAATGAACGTGAACTTAATTTACATAAAATCGTAAAGGGATGGGACATCAGCATATTGGAGACACAAATGTTACCATCTCTCCACTGTTGGAAAATGCTGATAGCTTATTTCCACATCCTTTCTTGTTGAACCCACGTGGAGGCTCAGAATTCTCAACACAAAGATCAAGGCAGCCATTGCAAATCAACCACAGTTGGAATGCAATATGGAATACAATATTGGAATAGAACACATTTGCTGTCCTTAGAGAACAATGACAAAAAAAAAATGGTTCATAAAATTGTAGAAGGAACTAGGACATTAAGGCTGAGTGGAAATCATTATAACAATAATAATTGATTGTTTGCTATGTGCAAGGCACTTTCCTAAGCTTTGATATCCAGTATCTTACTCAATTCTCACATCAACCTTTTGAAATGAATCCCAATATTATCCCCTACTTTTCCAGATGGGGAAACTGAGGCATGGAGAAGTTAAGTACCTCTCCCAAGGTCACAGAACAAATAAGTGGCAGAGAAGATATTGGAAACCCAGAACTTTAATTCTGGACACTTCACAGTTAGTTATTACGTATATTGTCTGCTTGGGATATGGAGTGTGAGATTTCTTCCTTTGAATATTTGAAGGGCTGCCAAACAGAAAAGGATTAGAACTGTTCTACGTGGCTTTAAGGACGGTGAAAGAACTCTTCCCATTTGCATAATACACTCCCATAATTCATGCATTTAATTCTCAAAACAACCCCATGTGGTTGCACTAAAGACACAGAAATCTGGGACTGGGAGAAAATTGCCTTGCCTAATTCACACAGCTCAAACAGCCTGGTCAAGCCTCAAACCCAGTTCTCTTCCCTGGATGTCCTGGGCTTGCACCATTACACTCAATTACCTGTAGCATTAATTCAACCAAACTTGACACTGCCTGTGCTGTAGATCTTGTACTCTGCTCAGCTCTGAGAATTCAGACACAACAAACTTGCTTTCAAGAAATTTACAGTCCGCTGGAAGAAATGCAAAAATAGCCCCTTGGCATATGACATTATAGAGGCCATAGGAGTCATCTGGTATACATAGGAGTACAAAGAAAAGGGAGCCAGTTCCGTGAGGAGGTGATGTATGAGACAGAGAACACAGTGATAGACAGGAACCATAGGGAGGTAATTTTGGTTTAATATACTAAAGAACTTCCCATCAAATTTACAAAACATAGAAAACTCATGGAGTCCAATGTTGTCACAGAAGGATTTCAATGGCTTATTTGTAAGCTGCATGGTCAGAAAAAAACTCGTAAGTACCAGCTGACACATTGAATTTGATGGCACTTTAACCCTATCCCCGCCTAATACTTGTATGACATCTTGGCGTCTCCATGAATTATTTGATTATTTACACGATTCACTTCTATTCCACAAGTATTTGCCATGGAGGCAAAAAGAGGATCTGGAAGTTTGGCCCTTATTTCTCAGGAAGGTATTCAATAAGAGTGTTCGAAAAATTAATAAAAATAAAGGATAACAATATAGAGGGCAGGTTTTATTCCATAATACATACTTGTGGTAGACAAAATCATGACCCTCCAAAGATGCCCACATTCTAATCTCAACAACCTGAGAATACGTTACCTTAGGTGGTAAAAAAGAGACTTTGTGGAGGGGTTAAGGATCTTGGGATGGGGAGATTCTTCCGGATTTATCCAGTGGATTCAATGCAATCACAGGGATTCTTCCAGGATAGAGGCCGGAGAGTCAGAGGTAGAGAGAGGTTTGAAGGTGCCATGCTGCTGGCTTTGAAGATGGAACAAGGAGGTGTAAGTCAAGGAGTGCTGATGACTTCTAGAAGCTGGAGAATGCAATAAACTTGATTATTTCATAGAGCCTCTAGGAAGATCATAACCCTACCAATACCTTGATTTTAGGACTTCTCACTTCCAGAACTGTTAGGTGAGAGATTTGTGTTGCTTTAAGTAACCAAGTTAGTGGTTATTTATCACAGCTGCAAGAAGACAGTAGTACGATACAATGGGCTGAGTCGTGTGCAGGTCAACCAATTTACACTCATTTATTAAAGAAGAAATGCTAAGTGTGATGTTCCAGGAATTACTCCAGGTTCTGAGGACACAGCAATGGCCCAGACAGTTTCCATGGCTGCTTGCAGGGAACTTACATATAACGTCATGAGTAATAAATGAAAAAACAGCCCAGCAAGCTTGGCATGGCTACGTCCATTCCACTAGTAATAAAACTAAGGTCCGGAGGAGTGAAGAAACCTCTCCAAACCCTTTTGAGTTGTAAAATGGCCTAGCCAGGATCCAAACCCACCTGCTTCACAATCAGCCAATGCTATTTCCACCGCTGTCTCACTTCCTTAGGAAAAATTCAACAACGCAGACCAAAAATTCTTTCACATACCTAAAACCCTCTTATTTTCCTCTACATTCTCTGGAAAGCTGCATCCATCCTTTTCTTTGATGGGACAGTTGCCAGCTCTAAAGCTGCTTTCAACTGTGCTACTTCTCAACTCTCTTCTCTTTGGGATCACAGACGTGTATCCTGTTATAGGCAGCCCCTAATATTTTGATTATTTTGATGCAAATCCATCACCCATAATAAATTCCCCTGCTTTCCAAACGCAATCGATTTTAGAAGCATGAAAGCAAAAACTAAGTAAGCTCTGACAGTCTTTAGGAGTGTCCGTGACAGGAGAGACCTAAGTGGCTGAAAGCTATTTTCCTCACTGTCAATCCAGTGGATGATTTTCCTTGCACAAACACATGCTCATAGGCTCCGACTAATGCTTGCCTTTTTGGACATATGTGAGCAAATAAATGCAATTACGAGGAAGATGTAATCACAATTGCTTTGCTATTAAAGCTGCTATATGCTCTCATGGCTTGGTTAACAATATACGCAGAAGGGTAGAATTGTCTGCTACTCTCCCAGGAAGAAAAACACGCCTCCTTTATATTATATCTGCAAAAATACAACATTTAAATGCAGAATTTGACTTTCCAAGAAGCACACAAGAAAACCTTTTAACAGAAACAGCAGGAAGAGAAAGCTTTTTAAGTCATGATACTCCATGAAGGATTATGAAAATGGGGTCAGCACTGCAAGTACAATGAAGAAAATATTCTCTTCTGTGTAAATTCACGAGGACAATTTATTTTTCTCTGTGGAGCTATCCGGGGATAGTTTTAGCTTTTGGAAAAAGACAACGAAAAGAAGCTACCTTGTCCAAACAGATCTATTCAGAGTGATGTGCTTGGCTGGTACCTGGTAGGAATGGTCAGTTTCTTTTGTACTGAACCAGAGTAGCTGAGAAGAGCTGCCCAAAGCCTTCCCTCCTCACAGCTTGGTAAACAACTGGGGATACAGAGGCTGACAGAAGACTTTCACCTGAATCCAGTCTTGAAAAGCAATCAAGGGTGAATTTACTTATGCATGAACGCCACCATAGCAGGCCAGAGATATCTTCAATACAATCAGGTTTTTACCATGTCATGCTCAACTCATCTGCCAGAAATATCTGGCCCTCTCTATGGGGTTATATGACCAGTAGTACCATATGCTGGCCACTGTGGTGAGGTTGCCTGGAGTAAAGAGGTTACTGAACAATGGATCTGATTTGTAAGTCACAATGAAACATCTATGAAAGTACCACCTTGATGTTGCCATCTGTGTGTATGGTGTACCCAAATAGGAACCTGCCTTGTTTAGGAGTCATAATAAATAGATGAGATGGACGATGGATGAGCTAGCTAGATCAATGGGTAGACAGACTACAGAGAGAATTTTTCACAGAAATAAAAACAATCTCAAAATGTATATGGAACCACACAAGACCCCCAATAGCCATAGCAATCTTGAGCAAAAACGACAGAGCTGGAGGCATCATAATGCCTGATTTCAAAATATACTACAAAGCTACAGTAATCGAAACAGCATGGTATTGGTCTAAAAACTGAAATGTAGACCAATAGTCAACAGAATAGAAAGCAGAATAGAATTTCAATACAGATAGGAGGCCCAGAAATAAATTACAGATTTATTTACAGATAAATAAAAAGATATATGAGTGGGAAAGGAGCTCATGAAACCTCATCAGTCATTAGGAAAATGAAAACTACAATGAGATGCCTCTATATACCTATGTGAATGACTAATTTATGATGACTGATCACACCAAGTGTCAGAAAGGATACAGAAAAGTAGAAGTCCCATACACTGCTAATAGGAATGCAAAATGCTATCGCTACTTGGAAACACAGCTTGGCAGTTTCTCAAACAGTTAAAGATCCACCTACCATATGATTCAACCATTCCTTTCCTAGGTATCTGCCCAAGAGACATGAAAATATCTGTCCCTACAAAGTCTTTACATGACTGTTTATAGAGGCCTTATTTCTAAGAGCCCAAAACTGGAAACTACCCAAATACCCATCAACAGGTGAATGGTTAAACAAACAGAACCATGTTCATACACTGGGACATTTCTCAACAAAACAAGAATGATCTCTTGATAAACACTACAACATGAGTTAATCTCAAAATAATCATGGTGAGTGAAAGAAGCCAAACAAAAATGAGTACATACTGCATAATCCTATTTATTCAAAATTCTAGGAAATGCAAACTAATAGATAGTGACAGAAAGCAGATCAGTGGTTGCAGGAGTGATTGCCAAGGGACAGAGGAAAACTTTCAGGGGTAATGGATACGTTCATCATCTTGATTATGTGATGGTTTCCCCATGGCATATGCATATCAAAACTTATCAAACCATACATTTCAAATATGTGTAGTTTATTTTATGTCAATTATACTGCAACAGAGCTGGTTTTTAACATAATAGATACATAGGAATGATTTAATGCCAATGCCAGAATTTTTTAAATGTGCCCATACATACAAAACATGGATTGATGACTCAAAATAAAGAGGTGGATGGACTGATTTGAACAACCATTTGCAGCACAATTTATTTGTTCTGAGTACTGGAGTCCGAGTGCATTAGTATCCAGTAATCAGTCTGACCACCTTCTTCCCTTTTAAATTGGTCGTTTTGGTTCATGTGAATTCATTCATTCATTCATTCATTCGTGCACGCATGTATTCAATCAATACCTATTGAGCACCAACTGGCAACCAGCACTCTTCTAATATGATTTTTTACAAACACGAACTCTCTGTTGCATGGAGCTGGCATTCCGGTGAGTGAAACCGACAATTAAAATGCAACACCAATATTAAGATAAATACCCTTCCTTGGACAATTAGTTTGTGTACCTATACTCCATGCCAGACAATGTACACTGGAGGCGCACAAGCCACTAGGGTTCCTGTCCCCTGGGAATGGAACGTCCAAGCTTAGAGATGACATCAAAGGAAGGATTATGGTAGAGAGCGTGCCATGGGGCTGCAGACTAGGGAAGCCACCTGCAGAGTCATCACCTCGGACCCCCAGAGAAAATGATTTTGCCCTCCTGAGTAGCTGTTTCGTGGCTTTGTTTCCTAAGGTTTGGGGATTATCTTTTAGGATAGGCTTCTGGATGGTCCTATATAATGTGATCAACATTATAGTCCACCGTCTCTGAAGCATTAAGAACAGAAAATGCAGCTAACGCCTAAAACACTGGGCTTCAGGTCCCAGCAACATTCAAGATAATCGTGCACTTCAACCAAGAGATATTTAAACTGTGACAGAGGTGTATTTCACTCATTCCTAAATAGATGGGATATCTAGTCCCCCAAACTTTCCATGCTCAAAGCTTCAGAACAGCACCATCTGTGTCTACTTTTAGCTACATCATCACAGTAAAGCTCAATCAGCATTAAATCCTGAGTAATGCCAGTGTTACCTACTGACGGAGAGTGAATTCTTTAACAACAGGAAGGGAGGAATGTGTACACATCAAAGGTGCTACAACGCTCCCATAGGTGCTTAAATTCTAAATCAAATCGCCTTTCAGATGCCAGCGAGCATCTGAGACACTTACTTCATCAATCAATATCAGATTTTTCTGCGCTCAAAATCATCTCCTTTTGAGTCCTTGCTCAGGAAGAAACACGGAGTTTTTAGCATGAACATCGTGCTTCATGAGATAACATAAAAGGATAAGTCAATTTGTTTTATTTTCCACAGGGCAAAGTGGTCTTACAGGAAATCCGCCGTCAGTTGCATCCTATGAAACCAGGTCTTCACCAGGAAAGTCAAATAAAGTCAACGACAGCAGCAAATAAACATTCTTGTAATTATCTGACTTTGAGGAGAAGAGCAATGGTAGTGGGGCCAAAGTGGTTGCTAAGGTGTCTTCTATTAGCAATCTTTTATTCCGTGTCCTTGGACTTTATCAGGCACGGGTACCAAAGCACATTTTCATATATTTAGCATCCCAAATGGGATTCAAGAAATCAGATTATTTGGGCTGGAAGCATGAATAATTTGAAACCAAACCTCAACCTACTCATTTTATAGATGAGGAAACTGAAGCCTAGATGGTCAGGGTTATGTCTTTCCTTTCATGCAATAAATATCTGCAATATGCTACTGACGTACCATCGCATTCCCAACACATCTCTGGGTAGGAGTTATGCTCATTTTTATATGGGAAGAAATAGGACCACAAATTCTGACACATGTCTATGCTATGAAGTAGCAGCACTGGGTTGCAAACCCAGATCTTAAGAGACTCAGTCTAGTGGTTATGGTCTATGCAGCATGGCTCCAGCTGACATCAGAAATGTTACAACTCATAGCCCAGGTTCTTAAACCTTTTCTCTTACTAAAAGAGAAGGACTTGACAAGACTGAAGCCATGGAAATCATTCTGCCACGGCTAATCCTAAGACTCAGTCTGTTTACCAGTGAGCCCTGGCTATGGTCTTGGACAATTCTCGTCATGCCTTCAACTCAGGGCTATGATCCCCTCTAGATGTGTTCTTACTGGGACTCCATTCCAGTACTTGCAAAAGTGGAATAAATGGAGCGCAGAAGACGTTCTTAGAAGTAAAGGTTAAAATCAAAGGGTGCAGCTGGTTAGAGGTTGTTTCAATGGGAAAAGGGCTATGATATCTGGAGTCCCATCAGCCTTGCAAATATATCCGTGAACAAGTCACCCACTATGAGTAGAACGATCTTTCCAATAATGCACATCTGACCACATTGCTCTTCTCCTTAGTGTCAAGATAAAGTCCTTATTCATTACTGGGTTTCCAAAGCTCTTTGAGATAACGAGCCGTCTTCCTCCATCCCCAATCTTCCTCAACAACCTGTCCTACTGTTCCTTCTTCTCCACACATGCATATCCGCTTTCCATTCTCAGCCTCCCCCAACTTCCCTCTTACTTGAAGACCCTTCACAAGCTATTCCTTTAGCCAGTGAAACTAGCCCTAAATCTCAGGCTTCAGCTCAGATGTAATTCTGAGATGCCTTGCCTGTGCCCTCAACCCTGTAATAAACATACCTAGGCTGGGCCGCCTACTCGCTCCATAAAATAGCCCTTACCACACTGTCATACAGTAGCCTGTTTAATTTGTCTATCCACCACTATATCATGAGCTTCCAGCTCACCACTGCACCCAATGCCAGTCTTCATGTCTGGGTGCATAGACATGAAATGATTATGTCAAATAAATGAGTGAACGAATGCATGAGTAACATCATAACTTGGTTTATAAGAAGTTATACAAAAATTGCTTCTATGGAAGGCAACAAAAAATGATGGGAAGTTTAGACCTGTCTTTCCAAGTCATTTTTTTAGAGAGTTCATGGGGTCAGTACGAGGAAGCAACCTGTATCCAAAAGCCCACACGGAGGATGTAGAAAATGCAGACTTGTCTCATTCACGTGAGAGGCCCCAGCCTGCTCTAAAGCATTCACCCGCAAAGCAGGTGACACTAAAAGCGAACGCACACTGTCTGCTCCAGGATGTGCTCTTCATGGATACTGAAATATGGAACCTGAGACACACAGACAGAAGCTTAATAAGCAAAGACTCCGGAGGAGGCAGGCTGTCCACGGGTAAAATGAGATCACTCCCGATTAGCTCCGATGGACAGCAGTTATGAGCTCCTGTGCACAATTTAAAGGCAATCTTGTAATTTGAAAAGGAAAAAAAAAAATATTGCCAATTGACTCTAATGGCAAGGGACATCTCGGCTCGGCCGAGATTAGAATCAGGCGGCTGTCCTCCAGCAGCATGGGAGCAGTGGCTTCCCCGTGTTCACAGAGGGTTAATTCTGCGAGCCCGGGGAGGTGCCTTAATGGCCCTGCTTACCCAAACCCTGATTCAGAGCAGAGGCCACAGATTATGTTTTCTGGGCACATCCACAGACGTATTAGGACGTGAAGTGGAGATGACAGGGGGAGAATATTTCCTTTCTTCTCCGAAACACCCCAGGAGAGTTTTCGACGGCGACCTCCTCAGACCTGGCTTTGCATTAGAGTTATTGTCCCTTGAGAAGATTCGGTTAGAGCCTCTGATTCATTTCTTATAGTGCTCTCTCGTTTACTCTCGGTGGCAGCTAACTTGTAAAATTTTATTATGATTTTTTTTTTCTTGGTTTGTGTCATGGAAGGGCTTAAAAAAAAAAAAAAAAAAAACCAAAACGATTCTATCATCGGTTCTAAATGCAGTTGTATAAATCCACACCAAGGCTGCGTGTCTACAGGGAAAATGCAAGATAACAGGTTGTTCTCTTCCCAGTGGTCATTCTGTGGGTTTAGATTTCATGTTTCTAACAGCCCAGGGAAGGAGGGAGGAAAGAAGGGAGGCAGAGAGGCGGCTTGTGGGTACCGCTGGTATAGTGGTCATGCTAACTTGGATTTCAAATTCCAACCCCCTCTCCATACCACATTAGGGGAGCCTTATCAAGCACAATATGATCCGGTTGCCACCGACATGAATCAGAGATTTACCAAAATTACCGTGGCTCACTGTCATTGCCACATGGAGGGTTTTCCAGATTCCACTGCCCCCAGCGTGAAGCTCTATATGCCAATTAAACTAAATACAAAGTATCCATTGTAGATCCACTGTTTCACGACTCTGTGCCATGCTGGCTGGTCCCTCCCTTAGAATATCTTGTATTTTCTCCCTCCATTCCTTTTCTCCTAGATGCTGCCCATTTGTCCACAATTAACTCAGACGTCATATCTGCCAAGCTGATTCCAAAACACACTACTGAAATCAATAAGCCTATTAAAATAATCCATTATATCTTTACTCCTTGTCAACATTACACTCTACCCGAGTATTCAGACCGTGGTCTATATATCTTTATATTTGCAAAGCCTACCACAGTGCTTGGTACAGACGGGTATTTGATGTTTCTTCACAGAACTGTTGATGCTCTAGCCTGGACACCATGAACTCTGAGATGTGATATCTTTCAAAGCTTGGTGGTGGTTCCTTACCTGTTCATGTAGCACACCAGATAACCCCACATGCAGCATTCATTAGCATTTCTTAAAATTCTCCACTTACCTGTCTAATTTCTCCTTCTGGATCAGACACTTCTCAAGGGCAGAAAGTACCTCCTTTTTGTTCACCAGTACATGGATGGAGCCACACTCAGCGCCTGGAAAAAATTAGGTATTTGCTAAAATCATGCTGAATAAATAAATGAATGAGATAATCCAAGAAATGTTCCCTTTTACAACAACCCTCTAAAGTTCAACAGTTTGAAATGCCTTGATTGTCCCTTAAAATGTAAATATATATAGGTATTTCTTCATATATATTATTCATAGAAATATGAATGTATTTAAAAGATAGGAATTAATGAGTATAAAAAAGAGGAAAGAAAGAAAACTGTGCATGGACCCTGCCAGCCATTTGGGGTGTGTGTGGCTTCATTTAACCTTCACACCTCTTTGTGGCAGGAAATGAATTCTATCTCTATTTAGAGGTGATGAGAAAGGTCCCCTGCAAAACAGAGCATGGGTCAGTATGGGAAGGAAATGCTAAAGAAAATATTTGGTGACCAAGGGAAAGTCTGGGTTTTTTACAAGGAGGGGAGTGATGATCAACAGCCCTTGGTCTTTTACTGCCCTTCCCTTCTTCCCTGCTTCTCTTGTCTGAGGATAACTAATAACCACCATGAAAGTCAGACAATTCCTCACTGTATCTGTGCAAATCCAAATTTCCACTGACGACATGAGGTATGGCCGTTCCTATGGAACACCCCATCTTGTGACCGCCTCCCAGCATTCTTGGAACTATCTGAAATATGAGCCTGGCACTCCGGCATCTAAGTACCACTGAGCTAGATTAATGCATTCATGCATTTCATTAACAAGAAGCCACGATTCCATATTCACTGGCTGGCTAACAATGCCGTCAATCAAGTTTCCTCCCACCCTGCCAAAATCCTGACTGGCTGTTTGCATGACATTCTCAGTGTGTGTGTATAAAACTGAGGAGTCCTCCCACTGAGATTCCTTCCTGGTGTCAACCCATCTTTAATTCCTTTAGGGTTGGGCAGCCAAGTCCCTCCCTTTGGGATCTGAAACCTGGGTTTCCTGGGTTTCCATTGGCTGGGTTGATATTCCCTAATCTGACACTCCTAACTGAAACAACACTCGGTCCTGGCCAATTTCCCGAGTGAGGCAGAGATTGAATTCCCTTCTCCTTTGTCTCCTTCCATCTTCTTCTATGAAACTAGCACTTTTCCTGTTTCTTCTTGTTAAAGAATGACTCCCAGTCCTCTTTGGGTGCTCCCTTCCCTGCCCTCTGGACCACATCCCTGAATCATCATAAACACCCACAAGGTCTGCAGCGAGACTGAGAAATAATGGAGATCAGAGTTCCTGGAAGGCACTTGGCTTGAATTTCCCCATAGACATTGCACAGGTAGCTGGAGTAGCTGGGAAGGCCACAGAATGTATAAGAAACCCACAGTGGTGAGTTCTGCTGTCCCTGGTCTCAAAAAGATGAGGTGCCCACAAAGCTCCTACCCCGTGATTCAGGGATAACATGAATCCCATGCTTGAGAGTGAGCTTGACAAATCAAGGGCATCATTAGTATGTCGTCTTGTTCTGCGCATCTTAGGCCAATGAAATACCACAAACAGCAGACCATGTCCAGGATGCAAAAGATGCTCATGGAATAAATAGCCACATGTAGCTCTCTGGGCAAATGATATAGCACAGGCCATCACTTGACACATATTTTAAGTTTAAATACACTTCAGATCAGGCACCATTGTTTATCATTATTAGTAATTTTTAGTGTCAATGTTAATGAAAGTAACTATCTTATGTTGATCACACACAAATTTGAATCATCTGCAACTCAGTCACCTAAAACCTGCTCAGCCTGAATACCAATTAATGTCTCCAAAACTCTAAACAAGAATCTTAGAATTATCCTTAATGTCTGAATCATCTTCCTATTTTTTTTTAATCTCTTGAATTGATTTCTTTTTATTTATCTTACTGACCTCGCTCACCCAGTCATTCTCAACATTTTTGACATTATCATCTTCCCAAAAAGCCTTTTAAAACATGATTTCCTCATCTCCCCAATGAGATTTTAACATCATGGATACATGATATATCTGTTTATACACTGTATGTCTAGCTGTGCTTTAAACATTCAGAAGGTAAGATTTTTATTACCCCTCAAGAATCAGATTTGGCCACCTTTGGGGTAATGCCACTCTGTTGAGAAGACACTTTTGTCCCATTCACTGCCGTCTTGCCCTCGTCTAGCCCCATGCCATCAAGACGACTCCTGTACTCCTGGGCTCCAAATCCCTCAGCAATTTCTCTGCACATTTTCCCATAGCTTGCAGACACCTGTAGTGCAGGCCGGTAACTTTGATCTGTTTCACCATGAAAAAATAATTCTTCCCTTTTTTTTTTCTTTCTTTTTTGTTTTGAGACAGAGTCTCACTGTGTTGACCGGGCTAGAGTGCCGTGGCGTCAGCCTAGCTCACAGCAACCTCAAACTCCTGGGCTCAAGCGATCCTGCTGCCTCAGCCTCCCAAGTAGCTGGGACTACAGGCATGCGCCACCATGCCCAGCTAATTTTTCTATATATTTTTAGTTGGCCAATTCATTTCTTTCTATTTTTTTTAGTAGAGACGGGGTCTCGCTCAGGCTGGTTTCAAACTCGTGACCTTGAGCGATCCATCCGCCTCGGCCTCCCCAAGTGCTAGGATTACAAGTGTGAGCCATCGCACCCAGCCTAATTCTGCCCTTTCAAGAGTGTCCACTCTCCTGAGTGATGTGTGGGCTTAAACTGGAGAATCGGAGAAGCAACCAGGAGAAGAAAAATCCTATTTTACTTAGCCACCATGCACTCCTTGTCCCTGTCTTCTTTTCCCTCTCTTCCCATCTCCTTTTGTCCAAACAAAACATTTCTCTCCTCCCTCAGCTGCCATAGATACTCTCATGACCTGAGCTGCACTCCAATGGGATTCATCAAGGAATGTCACCGACCACACAGAATGACCCTAGAATGGCATTGTGACAAATGCAATTGCCTCTAATTTCTTACACCTGAGCTCTTGTGACAAACTCCTTATAGTTTTCATCTGACTTTCCCTTTCCAAAATATGTATCATTAGCTACATCTTGGCTACATCTTCAGTAGCCAAGATGCTCTTTCTAAAATAAAAATCTTATTTTCCTCTTATTGAACGGGCCCCGTTTGCCATCAAGAGAAAGTTTAACATCACTAGTAATAGAATCACATATGAGAACTATCAGGATACGGCTGCTGCTGTTTTCTGAGCCCCACTGCTCATCTCATTCTGTCCTTCTCCCAGTTTACAAGGTGCATCCATACTTTTCAGATTCCCTTTGCATTTTCAAGAAATCTCCTCTTCCTTCTTCAAAACCCAGCTGAAACAGAACCATTAGTGGGGCCAAGGTCCCCAACTCTGTGTTCCCATGGCATTCCAAGTAAACTTCTACATAACATCAACAGTCATCTGGTGCATGGTATTTGATGGTACTTATAATTTCTTCTATTGGGTAGAACAGGCATCCTCAAACTACGGCCCTCGGGCCACATGCGGGTGTTTGTGCCCATTTTTTTTTATTTGTTTGTTTTACTTCAAAATAAGATATGTGCAGTGTGCACAGGAATTTGTTCATAGCTTCTTTTTAAACTATAGTCCAGCCCTCCAGCAGTCTGAGGGATAGTGAACTGGCCCCCTGTTTAAAAAGTTTGAGGACCCCTGGGGTACAGTTTATATAAATACCCAGCACTTGGTCCACTGCTTGGCACACAGTGGCTGCTCATTAATTATTTGCTGAGTTGACCTGCACTGTCTTAGAAGCATGCATGATCAAAAAAGAATGCCATTATTTAAGAATCTAACAGATCTCTAAAGTGACGTCAGATGAAGGCACCCACTAGATCTTTGAAAAGCATGGTCCCACAAGCACGACTTCTAGGACAAGAACAGATGGGAGAGAAGCCCTTCCCAGTAAGGGTATATTGCACCCCTGCCCCGTGGCTGCTGCAAAGCCCAGAATGCCAAACTGTCGTAACACGATGACAGATGAATACTGCCAAATTAAATTCAAACTCATCTTACAATTTTGTGTTTAGCCTTCTGTTGCCAGCTGGGAGGTGCTTATCCAACAGCTTGAGGGTTTACCGCTAATCCCTTCCTTATGACTACATTGTCTTTTGGCAGTCGGGCTCCACCAAATTGCAGGTTTGGGTGGCAGGTTTGTTAAGGGTAGAGGTAAAGGCCAGGAAAAAAAAAAAAACAATGGGATTATTCTGTCAGCTGTTCGTTCACTGTAGCTGGGCTGTGAACCGTCATTTTTGGGTTTTATCCTGGCTCCAAATGAAATGGATGGAAACATTCCCCAGAAAGGGCTCTCCATTGTCTTTCCCTCAATCCTCTGCAGGTCTCGGGTCCACATTTGATGTCGAGAGAGAGGACTATCTTACCAAGCTAGTACTAGTGCGAGTTGTAACTGACTTGGACAAGTCTTTCAAATTTGCCAAAAAATGTCTACCTAAAACCATGATTCTAGAAAAACCCGCCTTAATGGATGGGTTTTGTCAATGAGGTGGGAAGAACAAATTGGACCGTCGAAGGGTGGGACTGAACTTTGCTTTAACGAGGCTGGGGAAGAGATGAATGCCACGTGGTGAAAGACAGGGCTCTGGAATCAGTCTGACATGAACCTGCAGTTTATACTTTTGCAAGATCTTTATTCGATGAGAATTTGAATTGAAATATAACATGTATAAAGCAATGAGCAAAATTATAAGCGCAGCTGGGCGACTCTTTAGAAACTGAACACACTTACATAGCTAGCATCCAGGTAAGTGAATATGACAACAAACACAGAAGTATTGCTCATGTTCCCTCTTGTCACTACCAAACTTCAACGTAACCATTATCCTGATTTTTGTCCTTCCACGTTAATTTTGCTTACGTTGGATCATGCAGTATGGAATGACAATATGAACTCTGTGTCTGGTTTCCTTTCCTCGATGTAATAGTTGTGAGATCCATCCATGTTTGTACATAGCTATAATCCATTCATTCTCAGTACCATATAGTACACCATGGCGTTAATATACCACAATCAATTTGTCAGTGAATGTTGGATTATTTCCAGCTTCTATAATACAAAGAGGGCTTCTATGAACATGTCCTTTGGCATGTATATTTTTCTCAAAAAGTACTTAGGATCGAACTGGTGAGTCACAGAGTATCTACGTTCAGCTTATATGACCAGAATGTCAAACTTACCCTCCCAATTTTCCTTGAGTGACATTAAACAAGTCATTTAAGATCCTTTGCTCTATTTCCCTATCAGTGAACGGGGAGATTTCACCTCACAAAGTTGTTTAAAGAAAAACCAAGTGGTGTAAAGTATCCAGCACAGTTCTGATGCATAAGTAATATCTGTCCTAAAGATGTTTAGTGCTCACCAAATAGCCCACTCATCTTTAATGCTCACCAAACAGTGCTCCCTTATCTTTCCAGGCTCTGCTGCAGATCGATTGGAACCTATGATTTGAGTTCTGGCCAGTGGTATAGGAGGTGTGCCACTTGTGGGCCACCGATCTACCCTTCATTTCTGCCTTCCCCTGCTGCAGATCACTGGAAAGCAACACACAGTTGATATAGTGGCATCACAAGAGGATAGGGTTCCTGAGGGTCCCTGAGTCACTGCATGGAACAGAAACTTCACCAACTGGCACTGCACATGAAGTAAAGGCAAGGAAGACATTTTTGCAGTGTTAAGTCACTGGTATTTCTAGGTTACATTGTTACTGCATCATGCTATAGGTTGCCCTTATAACCATAGTACTCACGGATTAGATATGGCTCCACCCCAGTGAAACCACCAGAATTACCCTTTGAAGAGTTACAGGACTCAGGTTCAACACAGACATTACTTATTATTTCATTTTTGAATTACAAGAAAATCTTTCCTTGCTGTGACTAAAAAGTCGGAAAGTGGATTTTTTTTTTTTTTTTTTTTTTGCTGGGATATGTTAATTGGAGAATCTCTCCCCTCTGTTGAGAAACCAGACTGTAATTCCAAAATTGTGTCTGATGTACCCCAAACATAGCATTGCCTCCCAAAGAGAAGGCCCTTGGTGATTATTAGCTTAAAAAAAATAAAATCCTCTCCCACCAGGTTCAAAGCCAGCCTCATTCTTTTGTTCCTGTAAAGACTTTCTTTCTTCATGTTCCCTGGTGTCTACATGGCCTATGAGCTTTCTCCTAATGATTAAACTCCTAAAAATACTACAAAGAATGCTTAATAAGGCTTTTGTGTTTTTCTGGTTGCTATAGAGACTGTTTAGTATAGGACTGTAAGTATGTGTAAATATGTATTTTGGACAGTGTTTAAAAACACGTATAATTTACCCAGCCATAATAGCTACTTCAGAGTGTTGCATTCAGTAAGATAAGGCATATGTAAAGCATTTTTATAGTGCGTTATTTATAGTTATTTACTTAATAGCCTACAACAGCTTCTTCCATTGTGTAAAGGAAATAGGCATTTACCCTATTTTAACAATGAATATCATTTACTCCATTGTAGCAATTGATAGTCTTGGGTACCATGCAGGCTGGTAAATAAGCAATTGATACAATGTTGATGCAGGAGAGAAACCATGTTGACAGAGAGTTACTAGGAAAACAAAGGGTCCTGCTGATGAAGTCTTGAGCTCATTAGAGAAGCTGTTGACTGAGCTACTCTGGCAAGATAGAAAACCCCTGGAAGGAGGCCACGATCTGCTTTGAAGTTACCCCCAGGGATATACCCATGGGTGAAATAACAGAGATAATAATAGCAACAACAACTAATAATTATTGAGCAAACTTGACTCTGGGCAACAGGCATGGTGCTAAGTGTTTTACATTCATGATCTCATTGAATCCTCACAACACCATAGCTCTGTGGGACAGGTACTGTTATTGTCTTCATGTGTTGGATCAGGAAACTGAGGCAGAGAGGGTGCACAACTTGCCCAGGGTCATTGCAGATAGGTGGTTGAATATAAAGTAGTCAAATCCAATCTGTGTCACTCCAAAGCTGGTGTTTTTCAGTGTTGCTCTATATCACTCGTGTCCTTCCAGGGACTTCATGAACCACACAGAGGTTACTTCTTTCTCAGCAATCTATCTCCTAACCAGGGGTCCTCAAACTTTTTAAACAGGGGGCCAGTTCACTGTCCCTCAGACTGTTGGAGGGCCGGACTATAGTTTTAAAAAAACTATGAACAAATTCCTATGCACACTGCACATATCTTATTTTGAAGTAAAAAAACAAACAGCCAAGAACATTCGCATGGGGCCCATGGGCCATAGTTTGAGGATGCCTGCCCAAAACTTATAGCACAGCATACTCTCCAAGCACATAGAGCTTTTGGCAATGACCAATTTCACTAGCCAAAGAATAAGACATGTCCTATACCATGCAGGTCCTTTACACACATTTTTTTTTCAAAATATTAAGGGGGTTCAAATGCGTTTGTTACATATATGCCTTGTATAATCCTTAAGTCAAGACTTTCACCATGCCTGTCACCAGAATAGTGTTCATTGTACCAGATATGTAAGTTTTTACCCCTCACCACCCTCATCCTCCCCACTTCTTGGTTTCCAATGTCCTTTACATCTCTTTCTGCCTGGGTGTGCCCATGATTTAGCTCCCACTTATTAGTGAGAACTGGTGGTATTTGTTTGCCCATTCCTGAGATAATTCACTTGGGATAATGGTTTCCAGTCTCATTCAAGTTGCTGCAAAAGACATTATTTCATTCCTTTTTATGGCTGAGTAGGACTCCATGGTATGGATATAGCTCACATTTTCTTTACCCATTCGTGAATTGAAGGGCACTTAGATTGATTCCTTATCTTTGGAATTGCGAATTGTACTGTGATAATCATTCAAGTGCAGTTGTCTTTTTGAAAAATGAGTTTTTTTCCCTTCGTGTAGATATCCTGGAGTTGGGCTGCAGGATGGAATGGTAAGTCTATATTTATATCTTTGAGAAATCTCCATACTCTTGTCCATAGAGGTTGTACTGATTTGTAGTCCCACCAGCAGTGTATAAATGTTCCTTTCTCTCTGCATCCATGCCAGCATTTATTGTTTTTGGACTTCTTAGTAATGGCCATTCTAACAGGGATAAGATGGTATCCTAGTGGTTTTAATTTGCATTTCTCTTTTGATTAGTGATGTGGAGCATTTTTCCATATTTTTGTTGGCCATTTGTCTATTTTCTTTTGGAAAACTTCATATATTTTGCCCACTTTTTAATGGGGTTGCTTGTTTTTTTTCCTTGCTGGTTTGAGTTCTTTGTAGATTCTGGATATTAGCCCTTTGTCAGATGTATAGTTTGCACATATTTTCTCCCATTCTGTAGGTTGTCTATTTACTCTGTTGATTATTTTGCTTTGCTGTGAAGAAGCTTTTTAATTTAAGTCTCATTCATTTATTTTTGTTATTGCTGTATTTGCCTTTGGTGTCTTAGACATAAAATTTTTGCCTAGGCTGATGTTAAAAGCCAATGGAACAGAATAGAGAAATAAAACCATCTACCTGCTACCAACTGAGCTTCAACAAAGCAGATAGCAACATACAATAGGGCAAGGAAACCTCGTTCAGTAAATGGCGCTTGGAAAACTGGATAGCCCCATGCAGAAGAACGAAACAGAACCCCTCTCTCTTCCATGCACAAAAATTAATTCAAGATGGACAAGACTTAAATGTCAGGCACGAAACCACACATCATCTTTTAAATCTCACCACGACTCCAGGTCGTGGACTTTATCACCCACTTTGTTCAGAAGAGAAACTGGCTCTTAGGAGAGGCCTGCCCGACGTCACATAACTTGCGTGTAGCAGAGCCAATCGTCAATATCAGATAAGGTCTAACTCAAAAAACCTTCCCATTATTAAAAAGTGTAGATACACATAATGCAGTGTTTCTCTACCGTGGGGGCAACTCCCCCCCATCCCCCGGGGGGGATATTCCATAATGCCTGGAGACGTCTTTGATTGCCACAGTTGGGGTAATGCTACTGGCATCCAGTAGTCAGACGCCAAGGATTCTGCTAAACAGCCTTACAACATACGGGACAGCCTCCCACAACAAAGAATTATCCATCCCCAAACGTCAATAGTGGCGAGGTTCAGAAACGCTGACTTCATGTAATTAAATACCGTCTAAGACGGAACGGGCAACATTCTATCAGTGGAAGTTAAATGGAGATGATGCCGGCTGCTCATTTATCAGCTTGGTTGGAAAAATGGATTTCAAGATTTAGGATTTTAAAACTTGGAATCGTCAGCTCATCACCTGCGGACACAGTTGTTTCAGAAAGGCATCTAAAATGTTCTCACATCCCAAAATATATTCAATAAAACTTGTCCTGAGTATGGACCCTTCCAGCATCTGAAGCGCAATGGTGAGAGGCTCTGAGCTCATCCAGACACAGGGAAGAGCCGGAAAGGATGTTCAGCGGGCGTTACGTGTTAATGAAGACAGAAATTAGTCTGTCTGTTTTACTGCTTTGTCTTTCCAATTATATTAGTGAGCACATGGTAATGCTCAAAGCCAGGCTTGTTCACTCACTCTTGGTCATTACATAGTACAGTGAGTGACTGGTTCTCAAGAAAAAGTATGAAATGGCTCTAGGTGGATCCACCCCCTCCATTTCTCCTCTCCCAACTTTTCCCAGTATCCCTGGCAAGCGTATATTCATTGAGTCAGCCACTCACCCAATAAATATCCAGTGCATTCCCACTGGGCTCTCCACTGGGCTGGGACTTGTTCTAGTCTCTATCTTGATTCCCGGCGAAGTGAAAAATCCAGTGTCTCTTTTGCAAAATACCTTCCAGCTCCCTAAGGACAGAAGCCTTCTATGACTTGGTTCACAGATGTATCCTTGGATATGTCCTCTTCTAGAATAGTATCTGGTATGTAGGAGATGCTCACTACATATTTTTTGTTTTGTTTTATTTTTTTCTTATTTTTTTCCCATATTGTGGACTAACTTATTAAATGAAATTACCATTATTCTATGATGATGAAAAGACTGAGAAGACAGGAATAAAATTCAAGATGATCTTGACTACTTGGCAAATATAAATATTAGAGTGAAACCGGGTCTAGGGAAAGCACTGGATAGTTATACACATGTTCAAGCCATACCTGCCGCAGGGAGACCGGAGAAGTATTATATGAGAGGAAGAAGAGGAATAGAGACACCAGAGAGGTGCCCTTTCTGCTAGATCCATGGTCCACTTGCTCCTACAGCAGGGGCTACCTTGAGGGTTATAAGCCTTGTGTTTTAGCTATTTTAGCTATTTATACTTTGTCTCCTACTGGACCCAACCTTCTCTGAGCTGTTACTAATATGGACTTGGATTCACAGAAGCCCTTCCCTGGACTTTAAGATTCAACCTTTAGAAGTAAAAATAAAAAGAACAATCCTTTATGGAGCCTTTTCCATGTGTCAGACCCTGAGCCAGGCAGTTTATTATATTACAACTTAATCTTAATTGAAAACCCACACAGAATGTACAACTACTCCCATTTTGCAGTTCAGGAAACCAAGACTAGATACTTTGCATAATGGTTAACTGCTCTTTCCTTCCTTCTTTCCTTCCTTCCTTCCTTTCCTTCTTTCCTTCCTTCCTTTTCTTCCTTCCTTCCTTCCTTTCTTTCTTTTCTTTTTTAATGCATTCTAAGGAGAGAAGGAAGAGCTTCTGGGTGGAAACGCAAGCTAAGAGACCGCTGATGATCCTATAATGCCGTGTTGGTACTTTATGTCATCACTGGCCTAGGTCAAGCTTTAATCATGCAGCTTTGTTGGGATTTCCAAGTAAGGAAGCAGGAAGGTGCTAAGAGGTTTGGGAAAAATCAGCCAAACCAGAAGAGCTGCAATTTCAAAAAGGTCAGCAATGTCCATCACTGAGTCCAAGAGGATGTAAGTAACTCTAAGATCAACACCCAGCTTGTGTGGATCACGGGCATGAGATGGGAGCGGTAGAGTAGTCCATGGTAGGAGGACCTCAAGTCAGACAGGCACACACATGCCTTAGGATAAAGTTTATCCAAGTCAAGGAGAGGGCTGCAGGACACATGGTCCAGCCTGGGCCACCTGGGATGTCTTGAACTAGCTGAGGGGTCTACACTGCAACCCATGGAATACATGCAGGTCCAAGCCCTATGCACAGCATCAAGCTGAAGGAACGTCAGGCAAATCCCCACATGTACACATCCATGGAAAAGGAGGGCTGGGTGCAGTAGCTGACATCTATAAAAAATCCCAGGTACTCGGGAGGCTGAGTTGGAAGGATCACTTGAGGCCAGGAGTTTGAGACCAGCCTGGGCAACTTAGTAAGATCCTATCTCAAAAAAAAGGAGAGTTCAAGAGGAATCCATCTGAGAATTGTTTCTTGAGATTTTTCTGTGTGCCTGGCACTGGAGGATAGAGTTATGGGAAAGAAACAAGTGCTGTCTATACCAAGTTCATAGTCCAGCAAAACAGACAAAGGAGATACAGGCAAGCCTCTGCTCCGCCCTGCTACAAAAGTCACCAATGTAGAAGGTGCTGCCGATCTCCTGTGATCTTGCTGCTCAAAACGTAGCCATAGACCAGCTGCATCAGCATCACTCAGGAGCTTATTAGGAAAAAAAAGAATCTTGGGCCTCACCCAAGACCCCCAGAGTCAGATTCTACATTTTGACAAGATCCCAGGGGATCCACGTTCTCACTGAAGTTTGAGAAGCAGCGGTCTGCAGACCCTTCCAGAGCAGGGTCTTTGGTATATTCCACCAGCACGCGGGGGCTGTCACTTCCTGCCACAGATGTCCTCAGAGATGGGAAGGTTACATCAGATTCAGCAAAGAACAGGCAAAGGGGAAGCAAAGTGTATTCTCAGGAGCTCCTGGAAATAATTACCGTTCTCTTAATAATAAATGAATAGGCTGCAGTCCCAGAACACACTGAGAACAAAGCAAAACATGTCAATATAAAATCCAGCAAATAAAACAATCAATTTGAAATAGATTTCTCTAAATGGTTTGCCTGCCCGGGCTAAGTGCCCCGCCTCTGGGCTCCCGCCACATATTGTGCTTATTCCTTGCCTCAGCCCTCACTTTTTGATCTTGAACTTCTCTGTTTACGTGTCTGCTTCCCATCTGACGGTAAGTTCTTCGAGGACCCCTTTTCGTGAGAAGACAAGGGGAAGGGTCCTGGCCCCAAAAAGAAGGATTAGAAGTATTTGTAAAAGAATAGAAGAACAGTTCCCCGTGTGAAATATGTTGAAAAGAAGAGTAAGGCATGGAATTGCAAATTCCTTCACTAATATGGGCTGAAAAGTCTACTCCCCATCCCCAAACCCTAACCCCATTCCCCAGTACTCCTCCCCACTGGAATGTTCTAGACTCTTTACTGTCTCACATCAGCAATCACCTTTGTCAACCTAGTGAGCGACGTCTGCTCTAAGAAGTGTTCACCAAAGATGAGTGCCTTTCAGTGGTGCCTTCCCATATAGACCCTAAATTGTTCATGCAACTTGATTCAGTGAATAGGACGGGAGAAAATCCAATATAAGCAAAAGTTTAAAGAACCATTTCTACTTCCTCTCTTTCATTTCCATGTCATCAGCACAAGAACCAGCCTGGACCTGCCCAGTTGGAGGATGAGAAAATGCAGGAAGCAGAGTCTAGACCATGTACGACAGCCCGGTTAATATCACCAAAGCTACCTAACCAGCCTACACCCAACCAGAGAGGAATGGGTAGGCTCTACCAAGGCCAGCTCCATCCAGTAGAAATGCCGATCCATCTGAAAATTCAGAGTTAAATTAACACTTAACCACTTTTAATCACTGGGCTCGGGTTGTTTTGTTATACAGCACTAGCTAACTGCTCTCAGCCACCAAGTAGAAGCTTCCATTCAGAGATCACCTAATTCCTTTTACCAAAAAAAGCAAGCAAACAAACAAACCACCCTCTTTGCATTTTCATTACTTGCTAATGCTGAGTGAGCTTTAGGTATGGCTCAGGTAAAGAAAAAAGAAATCATATCAACAGACCCTGCCTTCCCAAATGCTCACATTTTGGTGGCACCTAGAAAGTCCCATGGAAACCACTTTGAGTCAAGAAATGATCCCCCCATGGTGCCAGTGTAGTTTTATGTTCCTCTTTTGTCTGTTTTGCCTTCAGGTAAACACAATTTATCTCATGGAAAGATGGGGAAAGAAAGACAGGTGGGATGGAAATGCCCCAAAATGGACAGTTAGTTCATACACTCAGGAGCTCTGTTCCTGCCCTGCTGTGTGACTTTCTAAAAATGACCTCACTTCTCAGAGCATCAGTTTTGGGAGCTATTCAAGCCACAGCAGAGATTGCAAACTCTACCTTAGGTTGTGGCTTTGAAGAATCTGTAAGCTCTAGATAAAGCCAAGTTTTTTTTTTATTATTTCGGCATATTACAGGGGTCCAAATGTTTAGGTTACATGTATCACCCTTGCCCCACCCGAGTCAGAGCTTCAAGCGTGTCCATCCCCCCAGACGGTACACACCACACCCATTATGTGTGAATGTGTTCTAATTCAACAACGATGACCGTCGCTGCTGCTACTGCCAATACGGTTACTGCAAATGACAATGACGATGACATGTGACGTGGGGCTCAGCATTCAAAGGCTCACCTCTCAGTGCCTAATAAACAAGCCTCAATTCTGCCACCCCACCCAGCCCAACCCGAGCTTCCCTTCCCTGTGAGAAACAGCTGTGCCCTGTCTTGACAGCTTAACCAAACAAATTAAAAAAAAAAAAAGGAAAGAAAAGAAAAGGCAGCTTGTGCCAACCTCGGGGTGCTGAAGCCAACACAGGCCAGCTGATGCCCTGCAAGGAGTAGGTTCATCGGGCTCACCACACCCGCCACCCATGGGGGCACGAAGGCACCAAAGGGGTCACCTGGCTGCTGTCATCCTGCCAAAGACCCCCCTCACCCCGAAACCCAAGGAGGAGCAGAGCTGCTAAAGAGCAGGCGCCCTGCTCTTCGCCAGCACTAGGCCGTTGGGGGAGTTTCCAAGCTGGGCTTTGATGAAACTGAAAAGGTTGAATCATTAAATGCTCAGAGAATGTGAAGCTGGCGCCCGGCCCTGTGTTTTCTGTAATATCAATTATTCCCGGAGAGCACGGCTGCCTGCTGGGCTGGGAGGGCCCAGCACGAGGGAAGCGTCACTAGGAATAACGTCGCCAGGGGGAGGGTCCTCATGGGAAAGACTTAAGGGACAGCCAGGCCAGGAGGGGCCACGCTGAGCACAGGGCAGGTAACCCACAGGAGGGCTGTTGATGGCACCTCGGTGACCAATGATTAGACAGACATCCAAGAAGCACTTACTCTGCAAGTGGAGCTTGCTTATAAATTACTGCCCTGTCCTCAGAGCTCTGGGAAAAGAGCATAATTATCAATCATACTATTTTTGTCCCGGAAAATTCTGACCCTGTGCACACCCCCAATTCCCATTTGCTTACACATACATGTCCTCCCCCTTGGAATTCCAGAATTCCGCCTCCTGTCACCTTCTTGTGGTCTCCTCCCTGTGAACCAAAGAGACTTCAGACTCGATGCGCCTGAGACCAAACTCAGGTTCCCTGCACCCCATACCTGGTTCCTTCCTTCCCGCAGGAATCGGTCTCCCCCACCTATATGTTGTCCACACACTTTAAGAGATTTTTAAAGCATAATCAAGTTCACATATATATGAAATATATATATAAAATAAAGATATATTATCTTTTCCCTGGTTTTACACAAAGGGCAGTGCAATACACACACAGATCCACACGATATTTCCTATTGGCACTTAACGATACACCTTGGTGATCATGCCATCTCAGCACACAACGATGCTTCACTTTGCACAGTGGCACAGTACTTGCTCCATTCTACGAATGTTCCATGATTTACCCAAACCAGTCCCTAAACAAAACCCTGTCCACTTCCATTTCCCTCAGCCAAATCCTCCAATCAGCTTCGCCTCCTACATATTTCTCAGAACCACCCATCCCCTCATCGGCCACTCCACTCAGACCCAACAGTGGCCTCTCGGCTGGGCTCTGGCCTGGACAAAGGCCACAGCTCCTTCCTCATGTCTCCCCAACCAGAGGGAACCTTCCTAAATCTGACCACGGCACCCCTTGGCCTGCTCAGAACCTTTGACTTATTCTGAAAATAATGACTCAGAAATCTTCAAAAAGGTCCTAGAAGGCATGCTCTAAGGCCACCCTCTTCTCTCTGCGCCAGCCACCGACTCTCTGTTTCCTGAAAATACCATGCTCCTTGTTACGCATTATTCCTTCCACCTGGAAGACTCTTTGCACTCTTTGCAATTCTATCCTCTGGCCATAATTCATTTTCCGTGTAACTTCTGCACAGGCAATAAATTCACGTGATTCATACATGGAAAGTCTAAAAAGTCTACATGGAATAAATTCTCCATCCCAGTCTGCCCTCATCCACCCAGCTCCCTCCCTATACTCCATCCCCACTTGCATATACTTTAAGAGATTTGTAAGGCACATTCAAGCACATATTCAAACTTATTATATCTTCTCCCTGGTTGTACAGAAAGGGTAACCCAATATACACACAGGTCAGTACCATATTTCCTCTTTTTTCTTAGCGATATACCTTAGTGATCATCCCACGTCAGTACACAAAGTGATACTTCATTTTTCATAGCTGCATAGTATTCCATTTTATGGAGACCTCATAATTACCTAAATCTTCTGTTCATATCATTTACCCACTTTTTAATGGGGTTGTTTGATGTTTTCATACTGATTTGCTTAATGGCCAATAAACATGACAAAAAAATGCTTCACGCCTCTAAACATCACGGAAATGCAAATCAAAACCACAATGACATATCACCTAACTCCAGTGAGGATGGCTTTTACTAAAAAAATCCCAAAACAACAGATGCTGGTGTGGATGTGGAGGGAAAGGAACACTTACACACTGTTGGTGAGACTGCCAACTAGTAGAACTGCTATGAAAAGCAGGATGGAGATATCTCAAAGAACTAAAAGTAGACCTGCCATTTGATCCTGTAATTCCACTACTTGGCATTTACCCAAATGAAAAAAAGAGACATTATATAAAAAAGAAACTTCACTTGAATGGTTATAGTAGCAGAATTCACAATCACAAAGATGTGGAAACAACCCAAGTGCCCATCAATACATGAGTCGATTAATAAACTGTGGTATATGTATACCATGGAGTACTACTCAGCCATAAAAAATGGTGAACTAATACCTTTTCTAATAACCTGGATAGAACTGGAGACCATTCTTCTAAGTATCACAAGAATGGAAAAACAAATACCACATGTACTCACTATTAAATTGGAACTAAATGATCAACGCCCATGTGCACATATGGTAGTGAAATTCATTAGAAATCAAGCAGAGCAGGGGGAGGAGGGGCTGGGTTAATTCACACCTAACATGTACAATGCACACTATCTGTGTGATGGACACCCTTATAACTTTGACCAAACTATACAAAGTAATTCAAGTAACCAAAACTTTTGTGGCCCCATGATATTCCGCAAATAAAAAAAGTAATAATTTATCTAAACCATGCTCAAAGCGATATGCAGTTTCTCTTTATTTTTCTTGCTATTTCAAATGATACTATACAGGAAATAATCTATTTTGTTGCGAACAAGTACAGCTATAGTGAAAATCCAAGAACAGGAATACCTACGTCTAAACGTTTATACATTTGCAATTGTGATAAATGTTGCTAAACTGCCCTCCGTAAGGGTTTTCATGACACTGTCACTTTAAAGAGCATGTTTTACACCACCTCACCAACAGACTGTTTTCCTTCTCAAATCTGGTAGGTGAAAAATGGATTCTGCCAGGTATTTTCAAATGCCGTAAAGACTTGCTAATTAGCCAGTGGGATGCCTGCACATGACATGGTATGAGTGGCATGGGGAACGGGGGTATGCAAATGAGGCTGCCCATGGCCAGAGGCAGGTGGACTGAGAGATACCTGGATACCCCCCAAGGACAAGGACATCAATGTCCCAGCAAACCTGTCTGCCATACCCGTTAGGAAACTCCAATTTTATGGGGAAAAAAAATAATGCTTTTTATTCCACTTTTATTTAAAAACAGGTCCTTAATCTAATGAACACAAAGGCATATTTGAGAACAGGTGAATCACTTGGAGTGACAAAAGCACACAGGAGAACACAGAGAGTGAAGGGGACACTTACACCTGTGCTATAAAGAAAAAGCGTCCCCTGTGCTATGTGCACCCAGGTGCAGCCTCATCCTGGCCACTCAGTGGCACACCGGGGTGGTCACCTGACCAGACACATGCAAGGCCAGAGGTCGGGGGTTGGAGTAAAGAAGTGCCTAGACTGCAGATTCAGACAGTTCTGGAACAAAGCTCCCTTCTAGCACTCTCTGTGCAGCCCCATAGGTGTGACTTGACCTCTCTGCGTGACTCAGTTTCTCCGTTTGCAATGTAGCAACATAGAGTCATTAGGAGAATTAAATTAGATAAACCCTGCAGAGCCACGACACTGTGCCTAGCACACCGGAAACACGAATGAATGGTATTTTTTAATAATAATTTTATCATAATTACAATTGTTCTTCTTCATATTGTATGGCCTTAGAACATGAGCACAGCTCACTCCCCAGTGTATGTTGCATGGCCTTTGGGTCAGACAGAATCGGGTCCCTTTCCAAGGCCCGGTTGCTCTACCACAGTAAGTTTAAAGCCATTTTCTCACCTATCCAACGGGGGTGACAACCGGAAATTCACCTGATTTTTATAAGAATGACATGAAGTCCTATTAAGAGCACCTAGCACACACAGAAACTCCTCGATACGTCGTAGCTACCATTTTAAACCTCGGTCTTTAGCAGAACGCTGGGCCCAGAGGAGAGGTTAGGAAATGTCGTTTTGTTTGTTAGATTTTTTCCCCCCTGGGAGACTTGGCGTGGACAGACACGCGCCCCCCCAAACCCCCCCCATGGAGCGAGATCCGCAGCTTCCTCTTCGGAGCCGGGGCCATGCGGAACCTGCCACTGTGGGCCCCCAGCCCCACTCCACAAGTCACAGCTCTAATTCACCCTGAAAGGGCTTCGGCACCACCCCTGTGAGGTCCTTAAATGTTTTATGAGCTCCCTGAAATGCTCAGATAATTAAAAACACTTTCTTAATTTAATAGCTTGGCTTAATGAAACCAGGACTTTATGTTTTATTTGGAGAGGGGTGAGCGTCCCAGTCGCACTTATTAATATTTTTAAGAGCATGCCCAGTCGCGCCCAGGGAGCGAGGGAGATCATCGCTGCGAGGGCGGAAGCGGGCTTTCCGGAGCCTCTGACAAGTCCCGGGCTTATTAGAGCTCATTACATTCAGGAAGCCTGAAAACCTAAATTAGCAATCATCACATATGACGTGGAAGGCTATTATTAAGGAAGCCGCTCATTATGGAAACATGGAATTATCAATTAAAAAGTAGCGCACCCGGGTCCCAAAGGTCCGGCAGGATTACCTGTGCCATGCAGGCAGTCACTTCAAAGGTGGGCTGGAGGGCTCATACTCTCCCCCCTAGAGACCAGCTTTTTCTGTCAAGTCAAATAAACACGATCCTCTTTGGAGGAAAATGCCATCATTCAAACACGTGAACTGTAAACCCACCCAACTGGCTTTCTGGGAGGGGACGGAAATACCAGAAAGAGGCAAGGGTTCTGGATTGTAGTGGTCAAGGGGTCCCCAGAAAGTGGACGTTGTTTAGAGGGCTCAGCTCTTTCCAGGAGTGGCCCCGTGGGACGGGCTTGGGCTTACAAGTCAAATGCTGCGGGACCAGCTTGTACCGGCTAGTGAGAGCAGGTCCGCAGTCAATGACAGCAGGTCTGTAGCTTGAAATCAGCTGTGACGGGAAAATTTACACCATGGAAATAGGCAAACGCTACAAACCCATGCCGTATTTCGTCTTTGCAGAGACAGTTGTTAAATATTTCCCAGCACAACACTGGATGTAGGTTCAAGTCCTGTTTGGACAACTGTGAATATGATCAAGGACCGTTTGTTTAACTTTCCTGAGCCCTTGTTTTCCTGATCATTAAAAACAGAGATGAAGCACTTTGCATATAATGCACATTTGTTTTTGTTTCTTCTCCATGGCACCAACCCCTACCTGACACTATGATAAATCTATGTCGGTCGATGTCATTTGTTCTGGTGCTGTAGTTATGCCTTTCTCCATAAAGCTCCCTCATCCTTTCAAAAATGCATATTGAGCACCTACTATGTCTCAGATACTATTTTGTGTGCTGGGATCCAGCGGTGAACAAAACACACCCAAATCTCTGCCCACATGGAACATAAAAACCATATGCAATTATGTGTAAAAGGTGATGAGTGTTCTGGGGAAAAATTAATAAGGCAAGGTGGGGAATACTGTACGTTAGGATCAGAAGTGGATTTTGCAACTTGAACTAGGGAAGCCCCGAGGGCATCTCTGAGAAGGTGAAATTGGAGGAAAGAACTGCGACCCAGGTGAGCATGCGGGGAAGAGCATCCCAGAGAGACAAAAGGACAGACAGACGGGTAGGACTGAGAACAGACAGAGCAGAGGGCTTGTGGCTGGAGCAGAAGGATAAAGAACAAGAGCAGAAAATGAGTAAGAGCGGCAATGGGATCGACATCTTTATAGGGCTTTACACAACCAATAGAACTTTCTATGAGGATGGAATTGATCTACATCAGCGTGACCTAGTGGGGTAGCCACTAGCCCATGGCTATGGGCACTTGACATGTGGCTAGTGCAGTGGAGGAACTGAATTCTTAATTTATTTTAAATAATTTGAATGGAGAAAGCCACATGTGGCTAGTGGCAGCTGCTAGGACAGTGCGCTTACAGACCATTGTAAAGACTGTCAGGTTTCCCCTATAGGTCTTCATCTCATGAGGGGCAAAGCTAACAAACAGCTCGAAAATCTGCCCGAGGTTACCCAGGTTCACTCTGGCTGCTCCGTGAGAACAAACTGCAGGGCCAAGGCCAGCAAGGAAGATATTAAAACCACCCGGCAGGACAAGCTAGTGGCTCTCGATTGGAGAGCCTGGGTTCTGTTCTCTTCCCTGTCCCCAGCACGTAGAACAGGCGTCCTTAAACGACAGCCCGTGGGCCACATATGGGCCACCTAGCACATTTATCTGGCCCTCCGGGTGTTTTTGCCCCCGCTGCCTGTCCTGCTTAGCAGCCGACTCGTCCCAGGTCCACAGTGCACACTCTCCAACAATCTGAGGGACAGTGAACTGGCCCCCTGTTTAAGAAGTTTGAGGACCCCTGACCTAGACTATCATAGGTATTGAATGATATTTAGGGAGTCAAATTGAATTAAGAAAATAGGTTCCTTATTTGTTCACCCTATGCAATTCTTTATGTTTTGCCTACATTGCATGGCTTTGCAATGACATATGAACCCTCTTATCTATTGCGTATGTTGAGAAGAGTTTTGCTGAGTCTGAATACCATTGGTTACCATCAAGATACCCCAAAGTTTTTTCCATAGACATGGGCTGCACAGGATGTTCATGGGCACAACACGTTAAAAGACAGACAAATAAGTTCTGTGACCAAGAAACTTGCAAAATGCTTACACAAAATATTAATAAAAAATGTCCTTACTGCAGTAATATCAGTGCCTTTGCGATGTTAATATAAACTGTGTCACTCCATGGGCAGATACATAGGACGTATTTTCCAGCTGTTTTGGCCAATAGATCCCCTCGTTTTTCTTCGGCTAAGCATCTGGCCCAGTGGCTGGTCATCAGAGAGCTCCTCAGGAAACGCTGTATTTGACGGCTGAGTCACAGAAAAAGAAGGTGGCACGCAGGCCACCACCCCCACCTGGACATTCTCTAATGTAGCACCCTGCTGTATCGTCTCTGTGGGATTTAACACCATCTCAGACTACCACCTTCTGTTATGTGTTGCATAACATATTTGACCATACTTTATACTAGCAGGAAACCTACGAGAGTCAAAGGGTCTTGTCTCTCTGCTCCCTGAGGCACTCAGTCCCCAGCACAGTGGACGGTGGCAGCAAACGCATCAAGTGAAAAAATGACCTGGAATGCACAATGACTAAGTCCCCAGGATTGTGTGGGACAAGCTTCTCCATGCTCTGAGAGTACAGAGGAGACTCCGGCACAATTCCTACCTTCGCGCTTCTCACGATGGGGCTGAGATTAAATACGGATGCTTGAGGAACAAGATGGTGACACTAGGACAATTAGTGACCGCGCATAAACGCTCTCGGAATCCAGTCCTTGGAAATCATGGGGCTGGGGAGTTCAGGGGAGTCTTGAAGAAGAGGAGGCAGCTCAGTCCAATCCTGGCAGTGAGGGTCAGAGTGCCGCAGAGAGGCTGGACAAGACATGCCATGTACAACACATGGTGTCTGCCCAGCGTGGAGCTGGGAACATGCACGGCAGACAGAGACCCATCTCCATGGGGTGGTGAAAGGTGAGCTCCAAGTCACAACAGCAGGCCATGCTCAGCTCTCTCTGCACAGAATAGGTCGTCAAAAAGAGAGTCTGGGGAAACTGGATGGACAACAGTTCTAACTGATAACACAAGGTAAGTGCATGTACTAGGCATTGGACCAGAATGGTTGATCTCATTTAACTGTCCCAGCAATCCAAGGCATGGATATTATAGCCGCCCCCCTCTCTTTTTTTTTTTGAGACAGAGTCTCACTCTACTGCCCAGGCTAGAGTGAGTGCCGTGGCGTCAGCCTAGCTCACAGCAACCTCAACCTCCTGGGCTCAAGCGATTCTTCTGCCTCGGCCTTCCTAGTGGCTGGGACTACAGGCATGCGCCACCATGCCCGGCTAATTTTTTCTAAATACATTTTTAGTTGGCCAGTTAATCTCTTTCTATTTTTAGTAGAGACGGGGGTCTCGCTCTTGCTCAGGCAGGTCTCGAACTCCTGACCTTGAGCGATCCTCCAAGCCTCGCCCTCCCAGAGTGCTGGGATTACAGTCTCGAGCCACCGGCGCCCGTCCCTGTCGCCTCGCTTTTCATTAGGAAGCTTAGCCTGGATTAGGAGTCAGAGAGTCTTAACTACCCAACTCCCCTGTGGTGCTGCCCTCTCGGATAACTAGGTGTCTCGAGTGGAGATCCACTTCAGTAAATCCCGCAGTGCGGGTAGAGACGGATATTGAAACGACCCCAGAGCCGGGACTTGAGAGGTAGGAGGACCTCCCCGTGCTCGGCAGGGGTGCGGGGGGTTCAGGGGCAGGTGAGGTTTGGGCAGGAAAACACGTCTCTCTTCACTTGCGGAGCGGGGAGGACGAGAGGGCGGCGTGGGCAGAGCGCGCGGCGCCGCCACAGGCGGCTGAGGGCACCAACCCCGACTACTTCCGGGGCCACGGCTTTTCTCTTCCGGTCCTTTCTCGGCACTGATCGTATTTAATTGGAGATGGCGCCCATGGGTACAGCGACAGTGAGAGCCACTCTCCTGCTTAAAATGGACCCCGTAGTAATTATCGACTGTACTTTCTGCAACAAGCCCCATAATTTATGGCTTCCTGGGCCTCGTATCGACACCACTCACGTGCAGTGGTAGTAGGGGAGTAAGTCGTCACACACCAAGCACTGACTTAGTTAACACTTTACCCCTTAAATGCACTTTCGATGCAACGTATCAGCCACAGTAAGGAGACTAAACAGCCCCCCGTTGGGGTAAAAAAGATGGCACAGCATTGAGGAGAGAGACAGAGCCTTGGGGGGGGGCGGCGTATCAGGCTGACCTGTCTTTGGATACCGGTTCTCCCACTTAGTAACACTCCTTGATTTTATTTCTCCCACCTTTAAAATGGGAGCACTATCTTTCAGGGTTGCTGAGAAAATAAAAACTAATAATCAATAACTAATAAAGAACCTGATTCAAGACCTAGCATACAGTCGGCATTCAACATACACTCGCTTCCTTGAAACCTTTAGACGTTTATGTCACTGTGGCTGGGGCTGGGTCGCCCTTGATCCTTGTGGAGGGCCTGTCCCCTGTTCTGCTCTGGGATGGACAAGACGAAGGACATACAGATAGATAAGTTGTCCCTTTGGCCACAGGGGGCTTATGGTTTAGTGGAGGGCACATGTTGTGCAGACATGATGGAACCAGAGAGAGAGAGAGAGGGTGGTTCTCATTCAAAACAGGCTTCCAGGATTGTCACCGTGCTAATGTCATTCAGAAGGTGTGCATTGGAAGGTTTCCAGAAGAAGACACTTAAAGGATCACTAGGTTTTGGGTATGAAGAAAATTGGGAAAGTGAACACTAAAAACAAAGATCCCAAGTTGCGATGATTTACAGATGATTAAGAAAATTATTAAACTGAATATTCAAGCATTTGCACTCAATTTAGAAACAAAGTAGGCTCCAGAAAATTCTAGGAAAGCAGAGATTTGAAAATGTAAGCTTATTATTCCTCAGGCATCAAGGTGGTGTTCTGTTGCTGGTTCAAAGTCTCTGGATGGTAGAAGCATGTGCATGGCTCTCAGAGATGATGCGATTAACCTTTGCATCTTCACATAAACATTAGTCATTTTAATGAGGCAAAACCTAAGTATATTCCCTGGCTCCATTTCAAAGTGATGCTCCAGCCCACACGGGGGAAAGGGAAGTTTCCCCCAAGCTACTAATCATTTCAATGCTTCTTAATGCCTACCAAGACCTGTCCTTATTTAGAAAAATTGTGCCTGGGATTTTATGACAAAGTACATGCGGAAGTTACTCATATCATTGAGTTTGTCTTCTTTCGTGGCTTTACATGACTCCAAGAAGAACACGTGTTGGAGCAGAGAAGCCGTGAAGTGCTTCTGTGGTTTGGGTGTATGCTGAATGCAATGCTTAGTGAGAAACCACTCTGAGAAGATGAGGTTGGAGAGACCAATTTACATGGGACATGAGCAGTAAAATATCATTAAGTCATAATCAGTTTATGTGGAACGACTGCCAAGTCAAAGCAAGAGCTGTTCTCCTTTTTTCTACCGAAGCAGTCTGCATAGATCCATGCCAGCTAAACCCAGGTATATTTCTCTTGTTCTGGAGAATCTCTTTTAATACAACATTACCCCACAACTCACTCTTACACCCGCACTTTGCAACCAAGGAACCTCTAGCCTTAACATCCATTCTTGGTTAGTTGGGGTATAACCAGTGGCCACATAGACACTTATTACCACTGCCTACCCACCCTCATTCCTCACAAAGATTATAAGTTCTGTTATAGCACTCTACGCTAAGATTCAAATTATTAAACCATTCCAAAAATAAAAAAATTAAAAACTGCATTAGAAAAAACCATTCATCCTAGCACTCTGGGAGGCCTAGGTGGGCGGATCGCTCAAGGTCAGCAGATGGAAACCAGCCTGAGCAAGAGCGAGACTGTGTCTCTACTATAAATAGAAAGAAATTAATTGGCCACCTAAAAATAGATATAGAAAAACTTGGCTGGGCATGGTGGTGCATGACTGTAGTCCCAGCTACTTGGGAGGCTGACGCAGAAGGATTGCTTGAGCCCAGGAGTTTGAGGTTGCTGTGAGCGAGGCTGATGCCACGGCACTCTAGCCTGGGAAACAGAGTGAGACTCTGTCTCAGAAAAAAGAAAAAGAAAGAAAGAAAAACCCATTGAATTATACATCACAAATACTGAATATTAATGTATGCATACTAAAAGCAAAATAAAACAGGATGTCGGGAATCAAGAAGTAATGTAGATGGTAACAAATGACTCTAAGTATATGACAAATGTAAAATGTAATCACACTGAAGGAAGTAGGAGAAAAAGGAAACTGACCCCAGGAACTAGAAAATGATATTTTGACTGGACACTAAAGTTGAAAACAAAATGAACTGCACAAACAAAATTCCAATGCCAGCCACTGTAATATATAGAAAGGCCCAATCAGCAGTTCAAAAAACATTTATTGAGAAGCTACCATATTTAAGTCCCACTCTTGGGGATGCAAAAATAATACAAAGTTTCTGGCTTCAAGAAGTTCAGTGTGTTAAATCACAAGATATATCTTTCATGTCCTTTATGGATCCAATTGGAAAATATACGTTTATCATTAAATGATTCGAAAGCAGAGCTGAATTCACTGAATGCCCATCTCCACTGTGAGGTCTCAATTCAATGACCTGGTTCTTCTTTTTATTCTTTTCCCTCCTGGCGAACTCCCAGTCACTTATTCTTCAAGAAGGAGCGCAAAGATTTTACTCAGCTTGGTTACATCAGAAAAACCTTCCTCACTCCCACTTTTATGTTGCTTCCTTACTGAGTAGCCTTAATCTCCCCGTAGTAAACTATTTTATGGATCATCTGCACTCTTTGCTAGAGTTCAGGTCCTTGAATGCTGGACCTTGACTTTTTCATCTTACACTCTGGCATCCAGTTCAGTGCCTGACTCAACACACACCTGCCATGAGAGTAAACTGAATAAGGGAAGATTTTTTTTATAATATGCATATGTTTCTCTGAATGGAAAGAGGTATTTGCTCCCTTCTTCTAATTCAGTTCCCAATCTTTATTCAGGTCTGGCTTAAAACTCATTGTTTAGATAGAACTTTGACCACACCCACTCCATTTGGGTATTTTTCCAGAATTCCAAGGGAGACACAAAGTAAGGCAGTATGTAGACCAAATCATTCATATAGATAATAGATGTTTGCATGTGTCTCAGGAATTTTTCCTTTGTTGTTGCATATTTATCTATCCTATCTCTTTGAAACAATGTTCTTCTTACTGCAAAACCTGTTGTTATTCATTTGCCCAACGAACACATCTTCTATTTTATCTGCTATAAGTATAACTACTCTTGCCCTCCTTTGGTTTCCATTCACATGGAGTATCTTTTGTCCCTTCACTTTCCATCTGTGGGTGTCCTTACAGGTGAAGTGAGTTTCTTGGAGGCAGAATACAGTTGGGTCTTAATTTTTATCCATTCAGCCATTCTATGCCTTTTGATTTGAAAATTTAATCCATTTACATTCAAGGAAATTATTGATAAGTAAAGGCTTACTTCTCACATTTGACATTTGGTTGTTTCTAGTTGTTTTTTAGAACCTTTAAATGAACACATGTTCTAAACTTCTGTTTGTTTACTTGCTTGTTTGAAAGTCAAACTGCCTTTTATTAAGTAAATACTTCCTTTTTCTGACTAGTCTACTGAGATCGCAAGAATAATCAAGATTACTGCTCTGGGTTCATAAAATTCTAATCCGAACCAAGAAAAGAAAATTGGCATGTGTTTTTAGGCTGTGCCATCTTTTCATGGGTAAATGTATGAGTTAATTGTGTGTTTGAAATGTTAGATATGGTTTCAGAGACCCCAATAATACTTTTGCAGACTTCTAGAAGCATACAAACAGTGTATACCCATCCATATCCTGGGAAAAAGTTAGTAATCGTGAGTAACAGTGATTGCCTGAGTAATCTGGAGTAACAATACTCATGAGTAACATGACTGTCTGTCAGCCACATGCCAGGCACTTTTCTTGCCCCAGTTCTGCCACTTATACTTATGTGACCTTAGAAAAGTTATGTATCTCTCCATGTCTCAGTGTCTTATGGATAGAGAAAATATTCTCCTCTTTCAAGAGTTGTAGACATTTAAGGAGATAATGAACGAAGTCCTTACCTAAAGTACCCAGTGCATACTTTGGTGCATAATCCTGCCCAGTCATTGTTAAGTAGCTGTTAACTATTCTTCGGACTTCCTTTAGCCTGATCTCTTTTCCAACTGTCTTGCTGCATAACCACCCATGGCATTTCTTAAGGAAGAAATTTAATAAGATTGTGTAGCCAGGAGAGGGAAGAATTAAGGCAGGTAAGCTTGTGAGTTTCCATAAATCATGTAGATTTTAATTGGAAGCAGTGGTGTTTTTCTATGGCTGGAAGACAAGAGGAGGAGGCAGTTCATTACATGAATATGTCACCCTTGATCAGGTGGCACTCAGAACTTGGAGAGACGGCCCACGGAGACTGAGCATCCACGACTTAGACCTAAATAAATCAATTAACTGTTGATGAAGGCTCATGAGGAATCTATCTCAGGCTGTGTTCATAATCAGGATTATTGGTTAAGGTGGAACTGCTAAGGTGAGTTTGGAGTGATTTTTCCCCATGAAATGCAATATTCCAGCTCTTTCTTGGACTCGTACACAGAGAGAGGGAGGAGAAAATTAAAAATCCAACAAATTAATACTTCACCAAGCCAACTTTGTAGACAAGCCTTGAGGCAAAGAAGCCAGAGCCTACTTGGTTTGTTTCATTCCAAGTCTCCTGGCTGCATCGTAAATGGAAATTATGCTTGGCTCTAACAAGCGATGAGCCCCCATCCATTCTGATTTTTGCCCTCATGTTATTGTAGCAGCTTCTCATCAGCCCCGTCCAACCTTGCCCCTTACTCACTCATTGCCTCCCTCAAGGAGGTTGGCAGACCCCCGAACCCCCGTCACTGTTTTAGCACTCAGCCTTGGATTGTTTTCAATCATCTCATGGCCTGCGTAATGCCTGGGTTAGAAGCTGCAGGCAGTAGTGGTCAACAGTTAATATAAGGAGCAAAGACACAAGGGAAGTCCTTCCTCACACACTGTTTTTGTTATAACCCTGGGCCATGAACTTCATGTGATTCTAAAATGAAAACATGATATAATGACATGTCAATATGCACACAACACTTGTCAGCACTGAGTATGAATCTCCTGGGGTGACCCATTCCGTTGAGAATGAAGATTGCTTTTCCTGGATTGCTTTGTCATTCTATTTCCAGTTTTAAGAGTCAGCTTTAATTTCATTTTGTAGGAATGTGGTCAGGACCTCTTGTACATTACATATCTTTAAAGTCTTATTAATCCATTAAAATCTTTACTAATGTATAACCAGTTTGAACATGTAACTAATTGCATCCACATCTGTGTCCTTAGGAATCATTATTTCCAAGTTATCCAACAGGCCTGAGAAAACAGAAGCTTTTTTTTTTTTAAACCATACATCTTCAGGGCAGACATGTATCATATTTATATAATGAAGTGGTTGTCTGACTAGCTATATAACAACTCAGGTGTTTTTAAATAAGTAGAAAAATGTAGCAAGGTAACTTAATTCTGCTCCTGGAACAGGTTGATAAATCTAGCCAAACATCTTTATTTATTTATTTTTTTACAGTGCATTAAGGGAACATTTTTATTTAGCACAGTCATAAATCTTCACATTATTGGGAAGTGTGTTCTTATATTGCTTTTTTGTCTTCAGAATTGCCTTAGGAAGACATTCTTTCACCGAGAGTTCTATTGATGTTATTCTTGGGGAGAAACCTGTGCCCAAAGTTGATTTGAATTAACCAAGGACGACAAAACAGTGCCCTTATGCCCCTCACTGCCAAAGGCTTTGTGTGCAGAACAGGAGTCTTGCTTTTAGAAAGGTAGCCAAGATTTTTGAAACTGGATGATAAATACATGGTTCATCAAACTATTCTCTCAACTTTTGTGTACTTTGAAAATTTCCATAATGAGTAGTTCTTTCAAAGGAGCTGGCAACAAAAGGGGAAAAGGATATCTATGGGAAAACTGTTAAAATTCATCTCCCATAGATACATGAGCATTCACTGTGTCCCAGACTCTGAGCTAAAGAGTATAGAGCAAAAAACAAAAAAACTGCCACCAAGAAACTCATTCTCTAGATGAAGTGATAAAACCTTCAGGAGGTAATGAGGTATCCTCATGAATGGAATCAGTGCCCTTATAAGAAGAGACAGGAGAGAGATGATCTCTCTCTCTCTCTCTCTCTCTCTCTCTCTCTCTCTCTCTCTGCCATTGAAGTTATAGCAAGAAGGCAGCCGTCTGTAAACCACAAAGAGAGCCCTCTCTAGACATTGAATCTGCTGATGCCTTCATGTTGGACCTCCTCCAGCCCCTAAAACCATGAGAGAGAAATATTTGTTGTTTAAGCCACCTGTCTGTGACATTCTGTTACAGCAGCCTGAACTAAGACAATGCTGCACACAGATCTGGAAAGAACACAGGCTGTGGTAAGTTAAATGGTGATACAGCCAAACTGCTCCAGAAACAAAGTTAAAGGGGTGATTTATTTTACCTATGGGGCTCTGATAAAATTTCCTAGAGAAGGTGATTACTGAGTGGTTGTTAAAAGATAATTATAGCTTTAAAATTTTAAGGAAGGTATGCTAGTTCACAGGACAGTATAGAGACTTTTTTTTAAAAAAAAAGATGGATATATACAGTGTTCCATGTCCCCTAAATGCCCCCCTAAAAACTCTGGAGTGATTTCAGGGTTTGTTATTAGGAGGACTCAGATGGAATGGAGGCTACAAGACTTAAAGGCATATTGTATCTACAGCATTAAATCTCAGGATGAGGCATAAAAAAATTAACCTGGAGAATGAGAAACTCATTCAAGGGGTGGGCCAAAGGGCATATCATGTTCTCAGTTTTATTTTAAAAGAATAATGTTGGTAGCAATGTGAAATATGAATTGAAGAAGACAGACTTTGAAGATACTTCTTCATAGCAATAAATATTTTTAATCTATTCACTTCTTCATCTAGATGCTAGTGTCAATATCTCTTGCTTTGAAAGTAAGCAATAGCCTCCTATCTGGTTTCTTCGTTTCTACTCTGACAGTATCTATACTGTGCCCCTCACATTTGAGCTGGTGTAGTGAAGTGTAACAATGAGAGTTCCCAATCCATCAATGCCTTCTTTTGCTCCTGATCCTTTGCAATGTGATTTTTGTTGCCCCTCACATCAAGAGGTGGACTCTATTTCCCTGTTGCTGAATCTGGACTGGCTGGATGACCTGATTGGACCAGCACAGCGTGGCGTAGATGGCATCGTGTTGCATTTGAGGTAAGCCTTTAGTAAAGCAAGCTGATAAAATAAGGGGCATTGCAGGTTCTGCTTTTGCTCTCAAGGCATGCTCCAGCCAGCATCTATGAAAGCCAGGGCTAGGATAAGAAACAGCATGAAGAGAGAAACCCAGCCAGCAGTTTGACAGTCACCTCCAAGGACCCAGACTCATGACTAACACCATCAGAGATCCTCCAGCCCTAGACAAGCTTGTTGGATAGCTGCATCCACATAGCTAACCCCAGATCGTAGCAGCAGAAGAACCACCCTGCTGATCCAAGCTAACACAGAGAATCTTAAAAACACAACAAATTCTTAAACCACACAAGTTTTGTGACAGTTTACTCTGCAGATATAGATAACTGATGCAGAAATTGGTCCCAGAAGTGGAACTATAGGACTCATAGGACTTACACTCACAGGAGGAGCAAGACAAATAAAAAAAAAAAAAAAGACAACACAAAATTAGGTGGGATGTTAGGATTGGGAATAAGAGGTTGTCATCCTTGTAGAGTGGCAGGGAGGAATGACTACTCTGAAGATCAGCCGTGTTAGCAGAGATCTGAAAGTAGCATCAGGGAGAATCATAAACAGATCAGAAGAAGGTGTCACAAGAAGGAATAGTGAGGCAGAAATAAACTGGACCTTTTTAAAGAAAAGCAAGAATACTTGTAATCAGGGTCAGAATAAACAAAGGGGAAAGTTTGAGACAGGTAGACGTGGAAATAGGCTCAGGTTATGCAAGGATCCCACTGTTGACCACTGCAGTAGAGCAGATCATTTTTCAAAACATCACTGGCCTCCCCTGAGGTACCAGCCTTTTAAACATAGGGATGGGCATTTGACTCTATCGTGCTATCAGAATGTGGGTAGACGTGACTTCTGTAAACAGTTCACTGGCGTAGCATCTTTACGCCAGCAGCTAGTCTCATAGACAGAGGAGCAGCTGATAGAAGCACAAGAAGAAACAGAAGATCCAGAGCCAAGAAAGTTGACAACAAAAGGATGAGCTGAAGACTTTTGCCTCATCGTAGCAGGATTTGCTAAGCTTGAGGAGCAAGATCCAAACACCGAGCAGTTTACAAAGGTTTACGGTGCTGTTAAGTGATAACATCAGCTGCTGTGAGGCCAGTTATGATGGAAAAAAGAAAAAGGCTGTACACCAACAACCTTAGACACCTTTTTCAAGAAACCAACTTCAGTGGTGAGCTTCCCCCAAACCCTGATTCCCCAGCTCCCGCTCCACCCTCTCCGGCACCACCTCCATCATCATCTTCCCATTAACTTAGCCCACCTCATTGCCTCACAAGTGCCCCTTCTGGTAAACAAGACATTGATGCAGCATGAGGTGAGTGTTAGACGTTAATATTCTTTTCTGAAATTTCTCCTATCTCCCATCGAAACTTTTTGTAAGAGTTTGTTCTCATGTTGTTTGTTTGAATTAAAATAAAGAGCATGACCATTTCTGTGATTTATTATTACAGTAGAGGGGTATTATTATGATTACAGTATTACACTGTACTACTACCACATATTAGCCATTATGTTATTGTAATTATTTTTATTATTACCGTGTATGTACTATTCATCAGGGATCTGAGTCATATACAAATCCGACCTAAATTCGTTCTCAGGAACATATTTCGAGCATAATCCAAGGACTGTCTGTGTATGTGTACATGTGTATGTGTATATGTGTGTATACACACACACACACACACACATTTCTTTTTTTTTTTTTTTTTAAGATTCCATCCCAGCTTCTGGGTGGGTATAGAAGAAAAGAGTTGGAGCCAAAAGACCAATCAGAAGGTTAGTGCTATGGTTCAAGGAAGAGAGAACTGAGGTTAGACCCTTATGCTACTTCAATTGCATCGAGTGGTTTTTAGGATAAAGTGTAAAATCTCTAACAGCATGCAAGGTACTGCTTGATCTAGACAAAGTCTTTCTCTCCAGCCTCATCCTTTGCTACTCTCTCACTTCCTCCTCCCTTTCCTGAACAGCACTTACCATAATCTATAATATGCAGCCCTATAGCACCACATTAGTGGAAGCTTAGGGTTATTACTTTTTTTAAATTGTGGCTTAGGGTTACTCTTCACTGCCATAGACTAGTTGTGTATTTCTGTATTAGTGTGCATCGATATCTCCTTGCATTTAAAAAAAAAAATTGAAATCCTGTGATTCAAAGAAAAAGAATCTCCATTCAGACCAGAAAGGAATACTCAGACAGAAAACTGAATTTTTGTCTACATGTATTTTAAGGGGAGAAATGATTCAGCACCCTGTCAGTCTCCGTCTCCCGGTGGCCAGCAGAAAGTACTCAGTCTAGCTGTGTGTCACAGAGGCCCCCAGATTTGCAGCTGAGGCACCCAGTTACGCTGCGCGGTGAGAGTCAAGTTCAAGAACTCCCCCTTGGTTGGGAAGAGTTCATTTCAACCAAAGAAGCTAGGGGTCGATGGCCTCTCGAAGGAAACAGATAAGGCAAACAGAGGGTTCTTGTCAGCAACAAATGTTATGTCTCTCCCTCCTGAAAAGCTTGCAGATGTTATCAGTAGGAGTCTAGTTGCGCCTAAAACGAGCCCCTGAGAAGTAATATTAGCCAGACGCTTGGCAGATCGTTTATTTATCTCCCACTACATTCAATAAATAGACCCATATATAAATAAGGGAAAATAACGCGGCCGTTAGTAATTTATCACTGGAGAGAAAGCCATTGTTGCCCTTATCTCTCCAGCGATGTTCTATTCCCAACTCGTAATGAACTACGAGGTCGCTGCGTCCCTCCCTGTGACAGGGCGGTGGGACTACGCTGGGTGCGGCAGCTCGAACCCCCCTTTCCAGAGACCCCAGTGCCCGCTACTTCAGGCCGATGCACTCTGCCTCTGGACTCCTGTGTGGGCAAGCCCCCCGAGGCCTGGAATGTTCCTCCCACTCTGGGAGAAAAAGACATTATTTCCAAGAAGCATTTATTCCTATCTTGTAGGTGCCTCTGCAGGGGGCATGGCTAAGGGCTCATTAACGATGCAGCATTTTGTTCATTATTTTGTTCATTATTTTCAGGTCTCCATTCATTTCGGGCCATTTATTAAAGGAGTGTGTTCCACCTGGCTTCCGAGAAGCAGGTCAGGAAGTAACATTTTGGGAATTTAAGACAGTTGGAGGAACAGAAATCAATATGGCGGCTTAGTAGTTTGATCATGCTGTTGATGTGGTGGTGAGGGTGATGATGTGTAGTATTTACTGCACACTTACCATATTCCAGGTATTATTTAAAACACTTTATATGGGTCATTTCATTTTGTTCTTCCTAGAAACCTACCTGTGGGTTTTATTTTTAGATCACAGATGAGGAAACTAGAGCCCGAAAGGGTGAGCACCTTCCCACCATGGCAGAGCTCATTAGTGTAGGTGGAGACTCAGACCCAGGGGTCTGACTCCATTGTCTTTTCGTGCGAGTTGAGCTGAGCCTACACAAGGATGTCCCTTCTGGATGATGTGCATGAGGAGGAAGAGCTCGATGGCGAGCGAAGCCAAACCCACTGGTTGGTATCTTTAATAGCAGAACGGAGCCTACTAGAGCCTTCCTAGAGCTGCTGGAGCCACTAACAGTTTCAAGAAGGAAGATGGCATGGCTGGACTTGAACTTCAGGCATCCCAATCTCTGGGAGCATTACAAGAAATGGACTGGAGTGAGAACAAGGGGCCATTGAGTAGCTGAGGAAGGAGAGGATGAGGACTTTAAAGATGACAATAACCCTGGTGGTGGAGAGGAGGACACAATTCAAGGGACTAGCTGTTGGGACATTCTGACACCGTGCCTTAACTGTCCAGGCCACAAGGCCACATCTTGAGTCCCCTATCTTAGTTGCGTCTTTCATTAGCTTGTCAAGAAAGTGTATCCTGGATGCTCTGTTGGGATATTTGGGTCCTTTCTCAATCATTTCTGGCATTCCCTGTGAACCATTAGTATCATGGGTGGAATTGCCACCAATTGAGCTATATATTGTTAGTGTCTCTCCTGGGAGCTGTCCTACCTCACAATCCCTGCCCATCTGGCCCCTGGCTGAGACAGACTAGAATTCAGGTGGTATCTGACCCAAAGAAGGCTGAAGTCTCTTTCCTAGGAACACAGAATAGATACCAAGAGACTCCAGCTTCAGGCCACCTAGTTTCCAGAGTAGACAGATGAGTGAGCATTTTTGGTCATGTGACCTGGCAAAGAAAGTCAGACTATAGCAAGAAAGATAATGGACTAGGCACAGAGGCAAGAGTGACAATATGAGATTGAGAGAAGTCCTGATGACAAATCTGAGCCTGATGATGGCCCCTTCCCTGTCCTTAAAAACCATGAAATATCCCTGTAGCCTTATAATACCAATGCCCCTCTCCCCAATTGTAGTTTAAGCTGATTTCAGTTGTTTAGAGCAGGCGTCCTCAAACTATGGTCTGCGGGCCACATTCCGACCACCAAGGACATTTATCTGACCCTGCAGTCACTGCCTGTCCTGCTTAGTAGCCGACTCGCCCCGGGCCCACAGTGCACATGTGTGGAATGTGTGCCACTCTCCAATGGCCCTCCAACGGTCTGAGGGACAGTGAACTGGCCCCCTGTTTAAAAAGTTTGAGGACCCCTGGTTTAGAGCCAAAATACTCCTAACTAAGAAAACCCCAGTGTCTAACTTGTTCTATAGGAACATTGAGATATTCGTAACTTTTTCCCCAGTTTCTTCCCTGGGCCTCACCAGTGAACAACCTTATTTGAAATGGAACAGGAACAATAACAGAAAGTGCATCCTTCGGGATAGTATTATGTCCTACAGGCAAAGTTAAAGGGAATTCACAATTAATGAGCATCTACTATAGTCAGGCCATGACCAGATTCAAGTACTAGGTCTGAATCGTACATATGATGGGCTTTAAGATTATTAGAAAGCATAAATTGTGCTTTTGTGAACTAACCTATGAATGCTCAGTCCGTATGTATAAAAGCTATGACTACATATGTCCATAGCATCAAAAAGTTCCTACACCCCCTTCTCTGAGGCATGCCATCATGACTGTGCCTACCAGATACTAGACCCTGTCCCAGACCAGACAAGAACCACCCAGCACTTCTTGGGGACCCAGAGACTGCCCCATGCAACACACCCCACCTTACCTGGAACCTTCATTCTCCTGCCTAGCATGCTGAGAATTGTACCTGACTTGTCACTGAGCTGGGAACCCTCTTTTCTTTCTAGCCCTCTAGGTGGTGGGAGGTGTCACCAAATTTTGCTTTGATTTTTGGATATCCAAAGATTCCCTTTCTCTTTATTTAAAGACTCACTCACACACAAAAATACCTGCTCATATTTATTTCTACCTTCAAAGCTAGTAAATTTGCCATTACCTAGACATAAACAAGGAATATCTACAAATGGTTCCCTCCCCTAGCACAGCCAAGGGGGGCAGACTGAGAAGACCCAGCTTCTGCTCCGACAGTGGGCTTTCCCCCACAGCTGTTGCCTGTCTTAATGTTTCCACACCGTATGATTTTAAGAGGCCATGTCACAGACTGACCTCATAAAAATAGTAAGGAAGAATAGAGTGTAATTTATCCTGACCCAGTGAGGAGGACATGAGAAGTGTTCATAATTCAGCTGTCACTTTGGGCTAAGTAGAATGACCTTGTTCTTCTGGGTTCTGCAAGGCATGGGCTCCAGGTCCTAAATGACACTGGGGACACAGAGAGCATGGCCTTGAAGAGTGGAGACACCTCTGTGACTCAGACAGCCCTCTGAAGTCCTCAGCACATTATTTTCTCTACCCCAGGTTCTGGGTGGAGTGCTATTTACATAGCACTCTGAAGATGGTCACTCCATGTAATTATAGCTAATACCTCTCGAGCACTGACTGTATTCTACACTACTGCACTAAGCACTTTGTACAGCTTATCTCATTTTTTTCACAAGCACCTAATGGGTTTTTTTACCCATGAAGAAACTGAAGCACAGAGAGATTAAATAAAACTTGACCCACACAAGACATAGACTCCAAGGACTCCAAGACTCCAGAAACTGTGCCCTCAGCCACTGCTGAGTTCTTCCCTGCTGACACCCATACACCAGCCCGAAGAGGAAAACATTTGTGCCCAAAGGAGCGAAAAAAAGGAACTAATATTTGAGCATGTATCATCTGCCAGACACTACGTTATTTATTAGCTACTTTATATACGTTATTTTGCTTAATTGTCAAAATACTCCTGTGAAGCTCTGAGATGGGGTGACTTGCTCATGTGGCTAAAAAGAGCCCGTACTTAAACCCACATCTTCTGGGCTTCAAAGTGGGGATTCTTTCTGCTACTCTTCACTGTTTTCTTACTTTTATCAAGCAATACACTGTTAGATGCATCCTTTAGGGGAAGAGAAAAGTGGTTAAAACAAAACGCCATACACACCATATGAATGACAAAACCAAAATCCCTAGCACTTATTTGGACGTTTAGCTAAGACAACTGAAATACTGTAACTTGAGACAGATACATCTAACTTGGTGATACTCCTCCCTAACTATCCCCCCAAAATCTTTGGCTGTCTCAAAGTCATGAAGATACTTGCCTCTGTTTTGCTCTACAAAGTTTTAGGTTTTACATTTAAGTCTATGATCCATCTCAAATTAATTTTTGTCAATGGTGTGAGGTAGGGGATCAGGGTTTTTTGTTTATTTTGAGACAGGGTCTGAGATTTTCTATATGCTTATCTAGATGCTTCAAAATTCAACAAATATATGTGAATCTATTCTTACACCCTATTTTGTTCCATTTGTCCAAGTATCTATTCTTACACTAATACCTATCTTAATTGTTATAACTTTGTAATATGACTTGAAATAAGATGGTAAGAGACCCTTTTTTCCTTTTTGAGATTTTAGCTAATATAATATAAATCCTTTACATTTTCCAGATAGATTTTAGAATTGATTTGTCAATTTCTATTATAACAATCCTGTTGAAATTTTGATTGAGATCGGGTTAACTCTGGAGATCAACTTGGAGGTGAACATCTTGACAATACTAAGTCTACTGATCAAAGAAAATGATCTCTCCATTTGTTTGGGGCTTTTTAAATCTCAGAAATATTTAATAGTTTTCCCTGTACAGATGCTATTTTTTTGTTAAAGTTATTTCTAAATATGTTTTAATGCTATTGCAAATTTTTTTAATTTTATTTTTCAAATGTTAGTTGCAAGTGTGTAGAAATCCCATTGACTTTTGCATATTGACAGTGTGTCCTACAACTTTGTTAAATTTACTTATTAATGTTAATTGTCTTAGAGATTAGGATTTTCTATTTAAATAACACTGTCTGAAAATAGAAACAGTTTTTCTTTCCCTTTTCCAATCTTCCAATATTCCTTCTATTTCTTTTCTTACCTTATATGCATGTATTTTTTTCTTTGTATCTTTCTGGTTTTGTGTTCACTAAGCTTCTTGGTTTCCTAGGTTAATAGTTTTCATCAATTTGGAAAATTTCACCAATTATTTCTTTCTTTAAATAATTTCTCCATCCTATCCGGTCTTTTTCTATGATTTCAATTAAGTGGATGTTAGACCTTGATATTGACACACAGGTGACTGAGGTTGTTCATTTTTAAAATATTTTTTTCTCTCCAGTCTTGGAATTAGATAATCCCCACTGACCTGTCTTCAAATTTAGTAATCCTTTCTCCTTCATTCTCTATTCTGCTATGAAGCCCATAAAGTGATTTTTTTTTTCATTTTAAATAATATACTTTTCAGCTCTATGGTTTCTCTTTATTTTTATACTTTCTATTTGTCTGCTGAAATTCCTCATGATTTTATTCATTATGTTCATCTTTTCCCTTATGTCCTTGAACGTATTAAAAACGACCTTAACTCTTTGTGTGCTAATTTCTAATATTTTTTAATCATCTTGAAATCTGTTTCCATTTATTGCTTTTCTTTATTGAATCACAGGTTTTTGCTCCTTCAGAATTTTTTTCTTTTCTATAACAGATATTGTGGATGATCCATTGGAATTAGTACGTATTACATTCTTTCTTTAAAGATTGCTACATTTAATACTGGCAGACAGTGATACTATTGGCATATCCTTTTGATTCTGTCAGGCTTGGTTTGATTCTTTGTTAGGACAGGTCAATTATGTGGTCGGTCATCTGTTTGGTTTAATCCTAGGTTGTAGTTCTTACTCTAGTGAGTAGCTCTTACGTCTTTGGTCTCAAGAAATACTAAGATGCTCAGTGAGATGTGACCCTCTGAGCTTCAACTCCATCATCTCCTAGCACTGTATGACCTCTGCTAATATCCTTTCAGTTCTTAGACCAGCCACTTTCTGCTACACCTTGAGAATTTCACCCATCGCATGCACACCCCAAACCAAAGACCGATGAAGAAACTGTATGTAGACATCTCCAGTCCTCTCTATGAGCCCCTCCCTTCCTTTACCCTGTCTTGTAAATTCCAGTCCCTTCAGTAGCCTCCCGAGTCTGACCTCTACCCTGCACCAGCAGCTGACTCAGACCACCCTGCTCCACTGGGGCTCTACTACCCACACTATGGTGCAAACAGCGCCCTCAGGCAGCATGCCAGGAAAAAAACATGGAGCTCATCTTTAAAGGGGTTCCTTTGCAGAAAGATCACAATCATACGCAGACTGTTCTCCAATAACTCAAATCACCTTACATATTTTTTTTTCTAGTTACTGATGATAGGAAGCCAAGTCCAGTGCCATCATGACCAAAAGCAGAGTTCTATACTTTTCAAAAGAAACAAATAATTAAAAGTTTAATTAATGGGGATTAATTGTATACTTTTGTAAAACTTTTTTATGAAAGTTCTACGTGCTCACTGTGGAAGATTTAGAAAATAAAGGGAATGAATGGACAAAATAGTACATCTAGGAGAAAATGAAGGGGCCCAGCATCCCATAATAGCAGGACTTCTCACTATTCAGTGCTAATATTGCCAACATGTTGGTCGGTCTCTTCTCTTCTAGATACACACACATACACATAATTTAACATAATTCTTATGATACTGTACATACAAATGTTTATCTTGCTCTGTTTTTTTAACTTAACATTACAAGAGGTAAATCTTCCATGACATTCAAAATCTTTTGAAAATATTTTATGGCTGCATATGTTCTACCATTCCTATTTAACATAATTTATTTTACCCATTTTTGGCATGCATTCCAGTCCCACATTTTTGCTATTTATAAATAATGTTGCAATGAACATATTTGTATATAAATATTCATAGGCATTTCTGACTTTTCCCCACGAAGAAAAATTGCTGTGTCAAAGGGTATGAACTTTACTTAGGCTCTCTATATATTCTGCCAAATTACTTTCCACATTGATTGTGTAACTTAAACTCCCTTCTAGTACTTTCTATGAATGTTTATTTTTCTGTATTCTTGCCAAACCTGAATATGGCCATTTTTAAATCTTTGCTAATTTTACAGCTAAAACATTACTGTATTTATATATTCTAATTTGCTTTATTTTCCAGGGAGCCTGAATATTTTTGCATAGAGTTATTTGCAATCCTTCTGTGTCCTGTCTTGCTTGTGTCTTCAGCCCAACATGCTCTTAAGAGCATAGTGATTTTTTTTTTACTAAAGATTCATATGTATAAGCCTTCTCATTAATTTCAAGAAAGTCTTTTGCCAGATGAAGAGTTCTAATATTTATATATATATATATATATATATATATATATATAAATGTTCCCATTCTCAGAGATCTCATGATAAAACAGGAGAGTCAATACTGCCAGCAAATAACTGCTGTGGCCACAAAGAATAATAAATACTCTAAGGGAATTCAAATGAACTGCTATGGCTATTCAGATAAGGAAGGGAACATTTCCATCGAAGAGAAGCAGGAAATGCTGCAAAAGCTATGTTGCTTTGTAGCTGTACCTTTATGTATGAATTATAATGGTGAGTCAGAAATGTTAAAACCCATCAGTATGACCTGATGCATTTGTCAAGACAGAGACTGCTGGTCTGAAATGGAGCCTGAGCATCTGCATTTCTAACACTCCCCCAGTTAATGTGAGAACAATTAAACTAGGAAAACTTGGAAAGCAAGCATAAGGAGTGAGAGAGAAAAAGAAAATTCCCAGTGAGAGAATAGTCTGAACAAACATTTGAATTTTTTTTTTCCCCCACCCAGGAGTTTCAGTCTCATTGAATCCAGAGATAACAAAAAAAAAAACAAAAAAAAAAAACAAAGACATGGCAATTTGAGATTCTTCTCCCTTCCTCAGTTATAAACATCCACAGAGAGCAAAGGAATTCTTCAAACCTATCTTTAAGTATTATATTTTATCCCAGGTTTACATACAGCCTAAGTCTAATGACAACAAAAGGAAAGCAATAGTGTACTAACATTAAACAATGTTAAATCCATCCACTTCTTAGTTTTGAACTTGTATCTATTTTAAAATTAACTTTACTTCAAAATGAACCACTCTAAACACACAACTGACGTTATTCGCCCTGAATTAAAAGGTATCTATAAAAATAAATACCATGGAAACAAAAGCTTATTATTAAATTTTAATTAAATATCATTGTCTACAAGAGGTTCCCAGTCTGAAGTCTGCCCAATCTTTGGTGATTGGGGAGATAGTAGGAGAAATCGGAAAGGGACAACATATGGAATACTTGGTTAAATTTGAATTTTATATATAACAAGTACTTTTTATGTGTAAGTATGCCTCATGCATTCTTTGGGACATACTTATACTAAAAATGCATTTATTATTTCTCTGAAATTTAAATTTAACTGGATGTTCTGTATTTTTACTTGCTAAATTTGGCAACCCTGGAAAGGGGTAAATACTTTATTACAGTGTCACGCTGATCTTTTCTCTCTTAGACATATTGAGAAATACTGAAAGAGAATTGAAGATAAATCTTTGTCTTAGGCTATGCCCCAGTATTATTTGATGCCTTGTCTATGTACCAACTAAACAGAAGTTACCACCAGTGGAAAAGCTACCTCCAGGGATAAGGGTCCTTCACTTTGTAAAATGCTGCCATAAAACATGGATGGAAAACAGATTGACAAGAGATTTTCAGACCATCCTGGACTTTTGGCTGCCAAGACTGACATCTCTGCTTTGAAACTATCAATTGATCTAACTTTGCATAGCAGAGGAAAAGCTAAATTCCCAAAGAGGACTACAAAGAGGACTTCAGGCAAGAGGAAAGTGGGGGATTAGGAAGCAAGTCCTCAAACAATTAGCTTGACTAATGGGAAAAGTTTACATACAAATGGCTGGGCTTGGCCGGCACTGTGGCTCACGCCTCTAATCCTAGCACTCTGAGGGGCCAAGGCAGGCGGATTGCTCGACATCAGGAGTTCGAAACCAGCCTGAATAAGAGTGAGACCCCGTCTCTACTATAAATAGGAAGAAATTAATTAGCCAACTAATATATAGATAAAAAATCAGCCAGGCATGGTGGCCCATGCTTACAGTCCCCAGCTACTTGGAAGACTGAGGCAGGAGGATCGCTTGAGCCCAGGAGATTGAGGTTGCTGTGAGCTAGGCTGACGCCACGGCACTCACTCTACCCTGGGCAACAAAGCAAGACTCTGTCTCCAAAAAAATAAATAAATACAATTTAAAAAAACAAATGGCTGGGCTTTCAAACCAGCTCTCTTTAAGATAACCATCAAATCCCTAGTTGTTAATAGTGTTCGTGTTTGGTTACAAAATGTTTTCCTTTCTGGGTTAATATTAATTTCTTATAATCTAAATGCCTGCTAATAAATACTTTGCAATTTATTTGCGATGTGCAATGCGATATGCGATATGCAATCCAAGAGCTGTGTAAGATTATGTTCTGATTTATATCTTATGTTGTTCTGTCCCAGTGGTGGGGCCCTTCCAATCAGACACTGAGGTTTTGTCTTAGACTCCTGTGTGTTTTCTCCCACCACGTGTGAAGAAAAGCGTGGTGCCTGCTACAGTGGATGGTAGCAGTGAAGATGACAAGGCGTAGCCAATCTCTAGGAACCCAGAATGTTGGCTCTTGTAGAGCCATTGGATCTCTGAACCTCCTTCTCCTGAACTGTCCCACCGTTCAACCTCAGCCACAGCTCTGGGAAGTCTAAGCCTGTCTTGGGATTGATAATCAAGTGAGGAGGACGTGGACAGATTGTCAGCAAGTACTAAAGAGAACCTCAATGAAAAGTTGAAGGCCAAGGATCACTTTTAAGAAACTGAACAGCGCCTGATTGAAGCAAGAACTTAAACTAGAAGATTATGTAACCATACACACACACACACACACACACACACACACACACACACACACACAGAGTAACTAACAAAGAAAATGTTCTATGATAAAAAGCACTGTAGTGTGTCAGGTGGTTTATATCCATCATCACAGATAGATGCTACATCATTCCCCCTTTACAGGTGATGAAATCAAGGCAAGGAAAACTTAGCTCCACTCTCACCACTCTCTCCTGCAGCACAGTAAACAGAAAGGAAAGACCAGACAGTTTCTGGCCCCAGGCTGTCTCCACCATCCAGACTGCTTGGCCCCCCTCTCCTCATAGCGGGGAGAGGAGGCTCAACTCGAAGACACCAGCTACTTCAACACCTCAATTCGCTTTGTTCTCATGGCACCCTCAACAAGCAATCTTCCGATTGCAATTTGGCTTCCCCTACAACCATTCAAGAGCTAGAAACTGGACAACCATGCCCACGTGAGCCTTTCAGTCTACAGAGCAGGGATCATTCTGAGCCTGCGACCATGCAGCCTAGACCTTGTATCCTGATGATTTTACGAAGGTTTTTGCCAAGGAGCCCCCTCTGTGGGCTGGTTTCTCCTCTTCCTGGTCCGCCCTGCGGACACATGGGCAGGCTTAGTTTCTTGCTCACTCATTGTCTTTCCTCGTCCTCCGTCTTTGCAGATGAGGAAACCCAAGGAATGGACTTGTGAGTGGAAAAGAGCCTTGTGTTTGGCCCAGCAGACCCAAGTCCACCTTTACCCCCCCTAGTGGTTAATTTCCAGGAAGGACCTCAATGTGTAATAGGCTTCTGAACGCTCCTTGCCCTCTTCCTTTCAGACTCCAGATTAGGATATCCCTACAAGTACCAGACGAGTACAAAGACCATGAATATTCCATGTCTGCCTGAAGCCTTTACTACGTGGAGGTCAAGAACAGCTCTTCCCTTTTCAAAAGTCAAGGCAAGTATCCAGAATTTTCATCCGTGGTGACTTCTGGAAGCAACAACGCTGAGACTATTTTACCACTTAGAATTTCATTGTTATTTATTTATTCCATTACTTTTATGAGCAGTTGGCTCCATTACTTTATAAGAGAATTGGAATTGAATTAAGAATATCAAGCCATGCGTTATATTTATGGGAGGCAGGATTAGTGGTTTAAATGGTTTTTTTCTTTAGTTTATTAGTATTTTTTTTAAATGATCCCCAATCAACAAGTATCATAATTTCCTAAAGTATTTAAAAGCATAAGTAAGAATGAAAAGAAGCCCCAGGCAGCTTCTTGCATTATACATCTGGGCAACTGCTGACATTCTGGGGTGAAAAATTGAAACTCTTGTGTCAACTTCGTCTGGTGGCAGACAAGGCAGCCTTCATTCTGACTTCTGACCGACAGACAGGAAAGGGGAGTTTACTTTTGGTCCAAGGGGACTGCCCCCAGACCAAACCGATCCCGAGCTGGTTCTACATTCAGATTACCCCTGTGTGAAGAGTTAGAGGGTCAAGCCCAAGGTCAGACCAGGTGGTGACAAATACGTGAGTTTCTATAGGGAGGTAAAACCAATCCAATGTGTCCCTCTTCCCCCAGCCCAGGGGGCCTGGACAGACTTCAGCTGGGGTCTAGCCAGTGTCTCCTGAGAGCCAGACAATCTCTACTTTGTGTCAATCAACTCTTCTCTCAAGCGAATGTTCGTCTGCGGGATGCCAGCCAGGAAGAAATCTCCGGCTGGGTTTAGAGACTACCTCAGGACTAACCTTGAGGACAGGCCGTCTCCAGGCTTTGAGGGATTTTCCTGTAAATCACCTCGATAACACACACAAAAACATCCAGCTTTGGGGTTGGAAAAATAACAAATCTTTTTTTCCTCCTGCTTGGTTAGGAATTTTGGTAGGAGGGTTGTACAGGCTAGTTTATGAAATGCTCACAATGACATCTTAGGCTGATATTATAATGGCCATCTTATAGGAGGGGGGAAAAAGTCTTAGACAAAATGAATTGCCAGGGACACAAAGCTAGAATTTGACCTGGGAGAGAGTTAACTTTAACTACCATGGACCCTAAGCTGTCAGTCCTGGTCTAAAGCTTTGTGAGACCCTGAAGACTCCATCCCCTGAGTATGTAAGAAGAAATCAATATAGAAAATGGTCACATCCTTTTGTTCCTGTTTCTTTTTCAGCCCCTTATTTTATTCTAGTCCCTTTCCTCGTGTCCTGTGTGATCTTGAGCAAGTCTCTTAACTTGTCTGACTTTTACATTCCTCTGCAGTACAACTACAGCCCTTATCCACATCATAGGAGCTTAAGAAGGGAATGGTTGTGCCCAGATGCGAGGGGCAGCTGACCCTTGTATGGCTAAGAGTCCCCACGACCCTGGGGGCAGACTTGGCAGCATCGGAATCCTAGCTCTGTGAACTTGGCCAAGTGACCTAATTCTGGTCCTCAATGCAGAAAGCAAATTTGGACCGCATAGGGTTTGTTGTACCTTTTAAATAAATTACTGTATGAAAAAGAGCTTGAAATAGTATAATACCCTGTATGTTCTTTCTGTGTTAAGTTGCTTTAATTTTGTTCTAAATGAAGTCACATTAGCATAATAAACAGCACACATTAGATGCTCAATAATGGGGAGTAATGCCCCTCAGTCTTTTATTTGCAAAAAAAAAAAAAGATCAGACCATTTCCTGGGCCGTGTGCTAATATGAATTTCATACCAAACATAATATTGAACGTGACTTTGGGAAGCCAACGCAACCAACACAGCAACTCCAGACCCATATTTCGGTGCCTACCCTTCTAGAGGCTCTTCTGCAGGAAGCTCAGCCCAGCTGCAGGCAGGGCCAAGCACTGGCCGGAAGCGGAAGCGCTAGGAACTGCCTATGCCAGAGCTTCCGTTGTGTAGCTCAGGTCATCCGGAGAAGCCACTCCCCCACCCCACTCCCCAGGGTCACACTAAAAAAAAAAAACTACACACACAAAAAGCAATTTACTTAGCCAGTCATTTTCTAGATTTGCTCAGCAATTATTTCAGCTATTTGTGTTTAAATGGGAGTTTCCTCAGTCTCTGCCCAGTGTCTTTCGGCTTCATCAGGTAGGGAAGCCTTGGCAGCATTTTTCCTCCTGGTAGCTGAACTTTCATCAGCACAGAGCTGGGGGGGGGGGGGGGGGAGGGGGCTTAGGAAAAGCAAAAGTTGCAGGTACTGAGAGTCTGAGACTCCCAGGCCCTGGTTAAAAAATGTAGAATGAGCAGCAAAATCACCTGGGCAGCAGCTTAGTAAGCATGGATATTTGGGGCTCTTCTCCCGGAGTTTCCGACTCAGTAGGTTTTGGGCAGAGGCAGTGGTATGCTGGCAAATGCTTAGGCAACCAACTCTCAAGGAGAAAATAAATTAATAGCCCCGATGGCAGAATTTTCACATTTCCTTGTGTCGATAACCCCACCAGTTTCAGACTACCAATTTGATGTCACTGGGAAGAGATGTGCACCGTCAGCTCTCGTGAGCTGGGAAGAGCTGGGTCCAGGCCTCCACTGGGTTGAAGCCAGGAATTTGCATGTTGATTAGGTTCTCCTGGATGATTCTGACACAGGGAATACCGTGCTAGGTTCTTTGGGACGAGCCAAAATAGAGACAGAAAAGCACTATCATTTTGAGCCTAGAGCCAAGATTAGTTAGTTTTTGGAGGGAGCCAACACTCTAGTCTACAAATATTCATCCACCACCACCCATGTATCTGTCATATCCATGTATGTTCTATGCTCTTTGTTGCTATTTTTAATCTACTTGTTATTTTATTCTTTTCCTTAATCATATCGTATGAGAAACTGTAATCACCACCGTAAGTGTAAAACTATTACTAATCTCTATAAAATTGAAAGCAAACGTAAAGAAATTGTAATGAAAGCCATATATTGTTGAATTCTAGACGTCTTCTCTCTAAACTTCTGAGCCCAGGGACTGCTTTCCTCTTGTTAACACATGTTGGAGAGGCACCAAAGCCCTGTTAGCACCAAATGCTGACATTCTCCGTAAGATAATTAGGAGGATAGGAAAGTATTTGAAAAGGAAATAAAGTCTTTTCTACAAGAAACAAGTCACATAAAGCAGAGTATCGGCACAACTTAAAAACATTCCCCGCGTCAGGGCAAGCCGGATGACACTGAGCCTGAACACACTGTGCGGTCTTGAAAATGGAAATAGTGAAGGGTCATGGTGACGAGGAAGAGGAGGATGGTGATGGTGATGGTGACAATAGTGATAGTGATGATGATGATGATGGTGGTGATGATTATGATGGTGACAGTGATGATGGTGGTGATGGTGACAATCATGATAGTGATGATGATGGTGATGATGATGGGGGTGGTGATGATGATGATGATGATTATGATGGTGACAGTGATGATGATGATGGTGATGATGATGACGGTGATGTGGTGAAGATTAGCAATCTATTATTGACCTCTTACTACATAATAGACTTGGGTCAAGCACTCCACTTACATCACCTCTAATTGCAGGTGAAGAAACTGAGATTTGGAGAACTTAGCTTACTTGGCCTCAGTCACATTTTGATCAAGGAGCCATGATTTGCTCCTAAATAGGCTAACTCCAGAGCCCACAGTAATAATACACATGTCAAGTTTCCTCTCCTCATAGCTTTGTGGAGGGACTAAGTCATATTACATATGCGAAGCTCCTGTCCCACGCCCAGCCCGCCATGGGTTTACCTGAGACATTGGCATCCATATTTCATGTGAAAATGAGTTTGTGACATGTTGAAATGTTCCACCTCCCCTAGACAGAGACCCATAGCTAATTCTTACCTTAAAATTATTCCCAAAGCAGAGGCCTCCTTAGCCCCCTAAGAGAGGAAGGGCTCCTCTGTGACATGCCAAACACTATGTGCTAAACTAAGGGCTTCTTGTGACTCACCCTTCATTCCTCTGCTACCCTGTCTAAGGGCAAAAATGAATGGGGAAACATAAACTTGGCTACCAATTGATACTTTTTCCTTCTCATTGACCACCTCAAGATAACAGTTTTGAACTTTTGATAGGCATTTCTTCATAGCCAGAGGCATTTCTTCGAGAAGGTTTCATGAGAAGTCACTGGCATCAAATTTTTAAGTTAGAAAAGAACAGAGCACACCTAAAGACATTTTGGGTTTTGGGCATGACTCATCTTACAGTGGGAAAGGGAGATTGAAAAACCATGCCAAACCCCACAGACCCTTGGCCTTTAACCGAAGAGACTTTGCTGACAGTCTGTGTCCGTGTCTACCTCATCTGGTTCCTGATCAGAAGACCTGCTCAGACCTCCCAGACCTATAGCTGAGGGTGAATGACAGGATGATCCACTACTAGTGCCTGAAGTCATGGAAACAGTTACCAGGGATGCAACACAGTCTCGATGGGCACCTTTGCGTCTCTAAAATGGGAGTGAAAATAAACACATATTTTCCTCCTTGTCAAATGGGAGTGATGATGGCACTGATTATAGTGATCATCATCCTGTAAGTTTTGAAATTATTACATGAGTTATATCTGAAAAATATTTTGATTATTCTCTGAATAATTCTGCAAATGGCGGTTATTAATGTTACCCAACCTGGAGGGAGCTAGTAGAGATGAAAACGAGTTGTCGTTATTCACCTACAACTGAAGCATATTAAGCACCTTTTGTATGCATAGCAGTTTCACTTTCTCTCACCTCCTCCCCCAATCAACCCCATGAGCTAAGTATCATTTTTGACTCTCTCATTTATGCCACACTACCATGGTGTGTGTGTGTGTGTTTGTATTCATGTGTGTGTTTGGTTATATTCTAACATAAAATTCCACTGCAAGTATCATACTTTATAGTTTCTCTGATCCAAAGAATGCACACACCTCCAATCTCACTGATTTAGATTGCCAAATGTGTTTATGGGGATAAGTTAAATAATCCCTGAGTTGTGCTCCCAAAATTCACAGCTGCAATTTTCTGAGCAGCTTTCCAAGGCTGATGATATTCTTTGTCAGTTCAGTAGCTAAACAAGCAACTGAAGTTGGCAACAGACTCCACGGTCGTTGGTATGGCCTGATTGCAAGACACAGGGAACTCAGGTTGTGGCATGAAGTACTCCTAACCACGGCAGTCATCGCCGGTTACTGATAACGTTCTTTCCCACGGATCCCAGTGTTAGCCTCAGAATTCTTGTCAACACTAGACTACAGAGAGCTGCTGTAAGAAGATGAAACTGGATACATGAGAATCAACACATATTCCCTTTAGTCCAGTTTGGAACTCTTGAAAGCTAGAGCCACTTCATTCAACTCTCAAGTCCTAGGGATGGCATGGATTTCTTTGGTAAAACCCAACAAGGATTATTCTCCAACGACAACCATCCCAGGTATAAAAAATCTGTGCTTCTGCATTTCATAAAGCCACTCTGAAGCTAGGAAACAATACGCAGGTAAAACACTACATTGGGAAATTCATTAATTCCATTGGCTGGATAGCAAGACATGAGGAGTCTGTGAAGATCAGGTGACATGGAATGGTGAACACACAGCAGAAATTCTTTTGCTCTTTTCTTCCTCTAATTAAATGTGTTAACTGTTAGAGTCGGGGACACCAAGAACTAACATTTCTGTTCAGCAAGTATTCTGGTTACCTATTGCTATGCACCAAACTACCCCAAAACTTAGTGGTTTTACATAAAAGGTCATTTTCTTATGTTCACAATTTGGTGGACAGAAAATTTAGAGTGGGTTTAGCTGAGTGGAGGATCTGTGATCTGGAATGATGACCACCAGGTAGCAGGCACTAAGGGGTAACTGCCAAGGTGGCACCTTTGTTCACAAGCCTGGGCTGGGAAGCTGGCTGTTGGTGCTGCCTGCCAACCTGGAATTTACCTGGGGCTGTTAAACAGAACTTCTGCACGTGGTCTCTCCTTGGCACTCAGCTTCTGGGTTCAATGAAGGATAGATGAACCCAGTATCCTAGGAATGAGCTTTCTAAGAAGTCAGGGCAGAAGCCACAAGGTTTCTAAGACCTGACCTTAGATGTTTGCGAGCAACACTTCTGTTGCCTTCTATTGGATAAGCAAGTCACTAAAGGCCACTCAGCCAAGAACAGGGGAATGAAACCGCACCTCTCCATGGGAGGAAAAGCAAAACACGTGCAGTCCTATCTTATCTACCATACCGAACACACCCATGTGTGCTTAGGAACAAGGTTCTCAAATGAAAAAAGAGGAGGACATGAATCAGAAGCCCTGGGAAACAGATCTTGTGTGAGTTTTAGAGTTTCTGACGAGCATATGAACACTCAGATGGTTGCTTTAGCAACTGCACAAAACCAGCAGCCTTCTTCAGAAAGATCCTAGACACCCTGGGTAATTTGGAGGCAGAATTTCATGCCAGACAACCATAGGATTTTCTTTTTTTTTTTTATCACCCCAATTCCTCAGTTGGAGGGAAAGAGATGTTTCTGGTGGTAACCTAACCAGCATCCACCCAGCAAGCGGGAAACAGAAGGGGGGGTTTTGCAAGAGCCAGGCAAGGACACTGAACTAGAGGAATCTGGGTCCAACATGAGCCTCAAATATAGAACACATTCACATGCTGCTCTGCCATCCTCGAAGAGAATCAGGATTTAAGAGGATGGCCGAGCGTCACAAATCCCCGAGACGCGTCTTTAACATGTGATCTGAGCAAATAAACCACAAGGGAAGTTCGAACCCCCTGGGAATAGCAGGCACGGGCAACTGAGACAGCCGGGGTCTTCCGGGCTGTCTCTGATCGCGCTGGGTAAACGCAGCATCCATGATTAGAGGCTCGCTCACCATCAAACCAGCAGCTTTCTTTTGCTTGTCTGAAAATCCTAGTTATTTACTGTTGAGTAAATAAACACGGCTGAAACCATACCACACCCGGGCCTTGCCTTCTTTCAGCAGCGCGGGAAGGAGGAGCGCCCCACGATCGCCGGGCCGCCCCCCGTTTGTGGACCCGGCATAGTGCCCTCGACGATGTGTGGCCGCAGAGGCCGGGGGATCTGCCCTCACCCTGTCGCCCCGGCGGTGAAAGGAACAGATATTGATGACTCGGGACTGCTCATTAGAGCAGGAGGACACGGCAAGGGGGTAAAACGCCTGCCCCCTGGAAACATGAAGTCAGACGACAAGTGACAGGTGGCCGCTGGGAAAGCGCCAGGCCTTGTCGGAAGCAGGGGCACCGAGCCGACAGGTTGCAGGGCTGAGCTACATTGACACTCGGCCACTCTCCTCTCCCCCTGACCCACACCTGCCCCGGCCTCCCTCCCTGCCTCCCCGCAGCCACCTCCCTCTCCAGCCCTAGTCGCCAGACCCCCAAAAGTCTCAAGTCAGAGTGACCACAGCGACCGAACACGAGCCCGCAGCTCGCAACCCCACCTGGGCACCCGGTGGCATCCAATGACAGGACAAGGAGATCATTTTCCTTCTCCCCTTTCATGACCCTGAATCCCGATGCTCTCGGTATTTTCTACCACTGATCATTGAATGAAAAGAGGCGAATCCAAAAAATAAAAATTAAAAAAAAAAAGCAGTGATCAACTCAGAAAGGTTTCCTCTCATTATGTTTCTCCTTCTTGCCTAAGAAAGTTCTCATGATGAGGTTCTGACTTGTGCATGTGGATGTATCTACAGCCCTTCTCAGCCAGCTCGGCCCCACCCCAAAGAATAAGACCCTCCAGGCACCAGCGGCACTTTGATGCTGGAATAGAACCCGGCCCCGAGGCAGCCGTGTAACAAGACCCCACCCACGATCCTGCCTCCCACATTCCCCTCCCTGGATCCAAGAACCTCCCCACGTCTGTAGAGAAGAAAGAATATTTCAGGGAAGCCAAGAACCTAACCACAGATAGAAGGAGAAACCCACAAGCCCCTGAAAACCCCACCGATTCTTCCAAAAAGGAAGTTTAACTACCCCTATGGAAGTTTGGGGCAGTGGTGTAGCTTGGCTCGGGTTAACAAACACGACAGAAAAGTGTCATTTTCTGGAGTTACGCGGCTCTGTGTTCAAATCCTGCGTTTGTCACTGACAAGTGGGAACCTAAAGCCAGTAACTTAAGCTATAAGGTGGGGATTGGAGGAGTTATGCTGTGAGGCTGATGAGGAATTGAATTAAACCAGCACGTGGAGGAGTTCCACACGGTGACAAGCAATTGACACACCACAAGGTACCACCGCACATCCACACCCATCTCCTGTTCCCAAAATACTACATCCAGGCAGGCAGCAAGTCCCAAGTTCTGCTGCTTCCTGAAACCTTGTTTATTCGATCGCTTCACCTTCCCTTTTATTTCTTCCTTGGTCAGTATTTGTTGAGTGCCTACGCTGGACCAGTTCTTCCTAAGAGAGGGCAAGAGAGACATCGACCAGAATAAACGCTTGTTTTCTTCTTCCCAGGGGATACATGGAGCTTCTGAAACAACAAGTAGCTGAAACGTGAGCGAGTTTGCCTATGACCTCATGCTTCCTTTATTGCCACTGGCAGCGTTTGCTACGTGGTAATCATTACCTAACGGAGCTCTATAGTGTTTCGCAGCCCGTAATCTACTTGCACATTTCATAAAAGCACAGCCAGCCAGAGATTAAAGGTCCAACAAAGGGTGTATCACAAGCTCATCTTGCTTTGTTTCTGGTCAGTGACCTGCACCGGGGGCAGGACAACAGGGCAACAGGGAGAGCGTAGAGGCATTCTCTCTGCTGGGAGCAGGGGAGAGCGTGCTCTTTTCCGCAGAGTGCATCTGGGACTGTTTTGAACAGCCGGTTTCAGAGTCTGTAGCCTTTCCCCGCCCGGGGCCCATCGATTCAGCCATGCAGGTTATGCCGTATGCACGCTCCGTTGTGTGGACAGCACTGTCAATGGCGATGCTTGATGTTGTGCAGTGCACAGCCTCCACAGCTGTCCCTAACCGTCCATGTCACCCCTTATACTCGATGGATAGGAATACAGTTTCTTTGACTTTAAAACCTACAAAACAAACTCTGAGCCATAATGCCTCTCATGGAACAGAATTGATGTCAGACACTGCTTGGCTGGGTTTTTCTTCAATCCTTTCACCTCTCCACGACTTAGATTTCTCCTCCATAGAAGAGTTAAATATATTCGGAGAGGGAATCACTAATAGAAGACCTGGAGAAAGGTAGCCATACAAACCTGCTCTCTCTGCATCTCAGCTCGACAAGGTGAGTCCAGAAAGAGACTCTGCTCTTTGGATGGAAACCTGCCTTTGAAACCTGGCTCTGCCTCTTTTGAGCCGTGCAGCCTGTGTGCCTTGGTTTTCTCATCTGCAAAATGGCTCTAGTTATACATCCTTAAAGGATTTTTGTGAAGACTCAATATACACATATAAACAAATAACACAAGATACTGTGGTAACCCCTAGTTTCTTTTTATTCCTCTCCCACCCCCAACAGCAGAATTAGAGAATAGAGCAGACTTTGGGGCCACGTTCAAAGCTCATGTCAGATTAATCCACATTTACTGAGGCTGTGCTGTGTTTTCATGTTTTTAATAGGCTCTGTGGATACAGACATTAGAAAACAAAGTTCTATCTGTTAGGACCTGCACCTCTCAAATCATCCGGCGAAAAACCCAACTTTCTTTTTTCTATTTTTTTTGTTCCCCAAATTCATTGTATTTCCAATTAATAAATAATTAATTACTAGAAGATGATGTGACTGAAACAGTGACATGCAAGATACAAGCCCAACTTTTTACGACTATCGAAATTCCAAAAACTTAAGATGACAGCGTCAGATTGTTCTCAAAAATCTCTAAATGCTCACACTCGGTTTCCGTGCTTTTGTTACCATGGATGGACAGCTAGTTTGCAGTTTGCACTGGACAAAGGACCACACTTTCAGGCTCTGATGGAAACCAAGCAGTGGGCAAATGAGGGCTTGTGAGTGAGTGAACCGTATTATCTCTGTCTAAACCCACTGAGCACTTTAATTTTTACTTGACTTGTTTCTTTCACTTCCAGGCACTAAGTCTCTTGGCAGAGACTGCACATGCCACCCCTGGTCTGAGATAAATTCTTAATAAGTAGCCTCCAGTAGATACAATGGACGTCTGCATGTAATGGGGGCATTTGAGGAAATAACTCATCCCAGCCCTCACTGGGGGCCTCTCCCACATTGCAACGCTTACTGTAGACGATTGGTATACATTCAATCCTTCAAATTGATCAAATGCCCCCCATAGCACTTCTATATCCCCACAGCCCCACGTACACAGCAGAACCAGAGCATGACTTTGCCGATCCTAAAAGTTCAAGTTCAAGTCTGCCATAGGGCAGAGCAAGCGGTTAGGGGAATTCAGAACAAAGGCTGTCTCAGCCCCGGGAGGCACCAGACCCTCAACATCCAGTAGGGAGGGTTTCCTTTAAAAAGAAATAACTGTGCTCTTCTGACTATGATGATAAAAAAAAAAAAAAAAAAAAAAAAACACTACCTCTTTCTGAAAGGAAGCCAGTCACTGCTTTTAATAAACTCTTTGGCTACAAAGATGAAACAGGCAGACAACAACAACAAAGAAGATATTATTAACATAATTTCACATAATTGGATTGAGGGGTAATATTTATTTTAATATTACAGAGGAAATATCCCACAATGCAGACCCTGGATTAATTCTTTATATCTTCAGACTGCACTTATCAAATAAAATTGTACTTATGGAAAAAGCAAACGCATAAATCTCACCTCATTGTCAGCTGGCAACTCCCAGCAAGGGCTAATTGTATTATATATCTTCCCCGGCCCTGCCTGGTGGTTGCCAGGGCCAAATGCATTATTATTTATTACATGAACAAATGCAATTTTCTTCTTGGAATCTGAGTTTGGAATTCCATGAAGGCCTGAAATGTTCCCTCTTTCCTATGCAGGAGGGGAAAGAAAGACTCCAAGGAGTGTAATCTGTTGCAAAATCTCCCAGGAAGATAAAACATCTAAGTTTCCCTGTAGAGACACCAAATCATATCTACAAGGAGTGGCCTCTGAAATGCCATTAGGATGGAGGTAAGGTTCTTCTAATCTTCCTCTTTTAAATGCTCCTCTCTTCCTGGTGCAATCTGTGCTATGGGTTTGCCCCAATCTGAACCAGATATTTAATTTGGTCCTGTTTGTTTGGGGGCAGGGTCACTGTGCACTCAACTGCCCGATACATGCATATTATTCCTTGTTATTCTTACTCTGCACTTTCCCTCTCTTTCTCTCATCTGTCTTTCAGGTGGGACCAGGCTAAGTCCCACACTGAAAGCAGTTGGGTGCCATCTTGCCTTATCCATTTGACAACCAGACCCTGAGCCACCACTCAGCTACAGGCTAGAGGAGGCAGATTCTTTCTTGCTCTCTGTTAACATTCTTCTAGGACTGGTGGGTGGCTTATATTGTTCCAGAACATGTTGAAGCCTAACCACATTACTAAAATGGATTTCTACATCTTACATCTCACTGTGTTTCCCTGCATTGAGGTTCAAGTGCAAATACCAGTTATCATAAGTCTGGGTTTCTTTGTCACAGAATGAACGAAAAACATGCTTCTGTCGGCTAACCATAGTCTAGTTCCCAGACATCGCATATCCCACAGGAAGCAGAGTACATTCTTCGGATGAAATTCACAGGCCGTGTCTGCAAAGTTTGCCCTGAGAGTATTAGCAACCTAAGGACAATGACTGGTTCCGTAAGTAAAGTGAGACCTAGGACTTCACAGCAACCCTGACATCATGTCACCTTTTCAGGATCCCAGGCCCACAAGATTCAAAGAGCTTCCAAGATAAGCCATCACTGATTTTCACAGAACTGAAAAGTACCTTGGACCTTGCTTCCTTCCATTCATAAAAATGTCGTTATCATTAAATGAGTTTACCACCCGATGTAATTGTGAGTTCTTTGGCATGTTAAGCTGAATCAGCGTTGAACTCAACTGTCCTCTTTGAACCCTGGGGGATATTAACATGTTCTCCCAAGCCCAGGGAGTTACTCCCATGTCCCTGGCCCTCCCAAGAGGAGGAGGATGGAAATTCCCATTTATTAGCCAAGAACATTTGCCGAGTTGATGATGGGCACAGAGTAAAGGTCAGAATCCCATCCTGAGAATCAAGACCAGCTTCATTACTGGTGGGACTCAATGCAAAATCAGAATGTGGGGCCTCTTATTCAAAGATCGAGAACTTCTAAGATGGTGACAACAGAGCATTAAACCTGCTATGGGACACTTCTGAGGGTGGGACCCTGTGCAGCTGACCAAGTCACACGCCCATGTAGCTGGCCCTGCCCAGTATCAACAACAAGCCAACGTCATGGATTCCTTAGCATCATCTGAAGAGGGGCTGTATCAAGAAAATATATGTTCCTGATGAACAGGTAGCCTTTTAGGGTCCCTCATGGTATGGGACAGCCACCAGAGTGTCCTGTGTCCCCTCTCACCTAAGGAGCAAAGTTAACTCAGGTCTCCATAGAGCCTGCACTGTCACCCTGGGGGGTCTCTCCTTTCTGTGGTTAAAAGGAAGAAATGGTCAATGTGTGCCAGGCAACTGGTGCAACAAAAGAAAGAGAGAACCTATGGCTGAGGCTTAGGGAAAAATTGGAGTCAACCTCCTCGTCCATCCAGCTGGGTGGGCAGGCAGTCAGTGATGCACTCAGAACCTAACACCATTGCACCATACCATGGAGACAGAGAGAGAGGGCGGTACAAGGAGAATTATTTCTTAAAAACATAAGGCATGGAATTAAAAATATCTAGGACATCCACAGGCCACACAACAGCAGCATCCTGCAGCATGGATGGATACAATGAAATGTCACCAGCCCGGATCTATGGCAGGGATCAATCTCTTCAGGAAAAAAATAAAAGTATGACAGAAGTTCTAAGACTGAGACTCTTAAATCTAAGCGTTTTCCTTGTGAATTTGCAAGAGACAACCATTTTTTCTACTTTAGTAGCAGTTATATGCCAAGACTGAATAAACAAGTGCTTGAGCCTATTTAAATATTTACCTTGTATATTTATATTTACTATATATCTATATATAAATGCTATGTATTTACTATATATATTTACTATGTATCTTTTATATAAATGCATAAATGGTCATTATAGAGGGGCTATAGCAGCAGTCCCCAACCCTTTTGGCACCAGGGACTGGTTTCATGGAAGACGATTTTTCCATGGACTGGGGGTAGGGAGCTTACACGGTGATGCGAGCGATGGGGAGCGGCCATAAATACAGATGAAGCTTCACCCACTCACCTCCTGCTGTGTAGCCCCACTTCCTAACAATCCATGGACCAGTCCTGGTCCACGGCCTGGGGGCTGGGGACTGCAGGGCTACAGGACTCATCTTGCAATCTTTAGCACTCCAAAAAAAAAAAAAAAAAACAGAACCAGAATATATAGGTATAGACATACCTAAGATTTTTTTTAAAAAAAGCACAAAATATGCAGACATAAAGGAGAAGTATTAAAACATTAGAGGAAAAAAAAAAGATGAGGAACAAAACAATGGGGCCAATCATGGAGCCCAAGACCTTTCTTCTTCAGGGTAGCAAAGGCAACTTTTTTTTTTTTTGTCCTAGGGAGTTTTCTCAACTGTCTCAAGTTTGATTCTCAATTCAGATGTGCTGACATATTGTTGTCCCTTTTCCCAAGAGGGACATTTACCGAAGGTATCGTCCATTCAATTTCAAGCCGATGCTGAATATGGTAGCCTCTGCATTTGTGTGAGAGTAACATCTCACCCCTCGATATTTAAGGGGGTTGGGGGGGTGAAGGTTGTATCTCGAGAACTACTTCCCCACCCTCCCAAAAAACTGTATACTTTGACATTTAAACAAATTAACAGACATTAATTGCACATAAAACCCACTTTGCTGAATTGCAATGAGCCACTGAACCCTATGGACCAATCCACCCGAGAGTTTATAGGAGGAGAAGCAGCGTTGGCAGTTCTCAAACATTAAGACACTCAGCCGCCTACACTCAAGCTCCTCCGAGGTCAGAGAAAGCTATGTTGCAGAAAAAGAACGTGAGTCCAAATTAGCAATTTGGCAGCATTCTTCAAAAAGAAAAATGTAACCTCAGGACTTTCCCAGCACTCTCAGTTCCGTCTGCCAGGACGTTGGTGGATCGCAGGCTCATTTGTACCCAGGGCAGGGGACGACATTCCCTTCCGATTCCCTGTTCCATGCATACATATAAAAATTAAGAAACTTCTTTTTTTCCATCTTCATTTTTTTTTTTTTTTTTTGTGGGTGGGGGGCCACGTCTCTCTCTGGCTAATTGCTGATTTTCTCTTAGCCCAAGGCTATGACACTTTCTGTCACGTCACTTTCCTCACCCAGCCGTTCCCTCATCACAAAAATCATCTCTCCCTACTTGTCTTCTCCAAGATGTGAGAAAATCAGAGCAATCCATCTGTACTACTTCTCCACACTGAGAGTGCCATTTCTGCAAACAGGTGGCCTACAACTGCAGCTCTCCTTGTTTCATCTTCCAGGAGGACAGGCGGTCTGTCCCAGCAGGGAGAGAGGGGGCCACATCTGTTTTATTCATCATTTCTATTTTTAGGGCCAGGCTACCCATAGATTCATATTAGATGCTCAATAAAAGTCTGATGAATGAATAATGAGTTACCACCCATTACTGAGGTCAGGTGATTTATTATTTCTTTTTTCCAAAAAACAGTCATCCAAAATACACTGAGTTCCAAAGAAGTAACATCTGGCCACCAGAGTCAGCTTGCATACAGATGTTGCCAATCCAACATGTGCTTGTCCTGATAGTAATTTTTGTTTGGGTTATTTACACCCCAAAGTGCTGCAGCACAATGCAGACCCCCAAAATTCCAGGATATATGAGACCGACTTTGAGAAGAGCAGTTGTTGAAATTCCCTGATCTCACCAACAGCATCTTCAGAAAGAACACAGGAGGGGATGTATGATCCATCTTGCAAAATATGGAAACCACTGTTGGGTTTTGTCCCTGCCTTCATCTCCTGATTTTATTATTAATAGAATGTTTCAAAGACAGAGCATGAGGAGTTGGGGCAATGTTAGCACAAGAGACCTCTCCCTCCACCTCCAGGACAGAATGCTGATATACACCAGGCAATCTCAAAGGAGTGGGAAGAAGGGAATGAAATTTAATGTCAGGTAGACAAAGTAGAATTAAGAATAAAATGCATTAAAAAAGTATGAACAACAGTTTCACTTTATATAGACAAAGGAATTATCTATATGTAATATAATACTCGTGCAGTGCTATGGCCAAAATAATAGACTCAAAATATATAAAATCAAAATCATCAGAAACATAAGTAGAAATTGACCTCCCAAAATCTAGGAGTTATGAATTCACCACCGATGGTATTATTTACTGGCATAAATTCGTTCTAGAAACAAACCAAGCAGACTAACTGACTTCGTCTGTAACTACTGACTCACCAAATAGCTGATTATATGAAACAACATGAACTGGCAATTTTTGAAAGATCGGGGAGATGAAAATTTAATTAAGATAGGTAACATTTTAATTAATATGTAAGACTGATTTAAAAGCTGTATCATAATTTTTTGCCTTACTTATACAGAATGCCTTTTTGTTTTCAAATGTCCCTGGCATAGCCACAAAAATTGATCATCTAAATAAAGTTGTAAAAACACAAGTCCCCCAAGCACCATGGTTTAGTCAAAGAACAATGAGATTAGAAATGTAGATCAAAAGATTAAGGCAAAAATTGTAATCATTTTGAGTAAGCACTTCTTAAATATTTCATAAGTCAAAGAAAGATCAAAACTAAAATTTGCATCTGTACTTTAAATAAATAGGGGTTACATAATATGTAAAAAGTCAATAAATCTATGTAAGGTGTGTTAAATGCTATAGTCAGAAGCAAATTCATAGCTTTAAGTGTTTTATACATGTATACGTATGTATGTGAGGCATGTTTAAATACTAAGTCTGAAATTTTTAAACTGTAAATGTCATATATATCTATATTGTATTTCTTATGTGTGTGTGTTTGTATGTATGTTGCTTTTTTCACTTATGTTGAAAATATAAAGCCTATGAGAATCACAGTGAAAACACGGCGAGGAGAAAAATATAGGTAGCAGTAACTTAGTGAATTAAGAAACAGAAAAAGCACATAGCTAATCAATATATCTAAGAGTTGATATTTTTGTGTGGCAGGGAAGAATATAAAACGGACTCTGGGAAGTCAAGTAATTCACCCAAAAAATGGGGGTGAAAAAAGAAAAGGAAACACAAAAGCACAATATATAGAAGGGAGTAGGCCAGAGTATTTAAAGCAGAATACTCAAAGAAATTCTACTAATTAATTTGAAGAATTATAGTAAAATGTTAAAACATTTTCTAGAAGGCTATTAAAATTGATTTCTCTGCCTAGATCAATAGCTGTTTATTCGAATAGAATTGGAAAAAAAAAATGTCTCATACAATCACTTATACAAAATGGCCCTGGGTCCAGCTGATTAATAGGCAAGTGATTTCAAGTATTAACTAATTTTCACAATATATAACCGTATGCAGAACATAAAAAAATGGACAGACAATTCCCCAACTTGTTTTAAAAAGCTGACACGACTCTGTAGCAGCGTTGAAATACTCCCAGCGACAAACTACATCTCACTCTCATTTCAGAACATAGATGTAAAAATTCTAAATAAAATACGTTCAAATTTAATTCATCCATGTATTTAAATAATACTACACACCAAGGAGAACTCGATACCACCGTAAAAGTATCAATTAACCATAGGGACTCCGTTTATAGGTTGATCCTCTTCAGTCTGTCCAAGATAAAAACAATTTTTTTTTTACCTCAAAGAAGCCAAAAGATATTTAATACAACTAAGTATCAAATGCTGACAGCATTTTATCCAAATATTTGCTTAACACCATAAATAACATCCACCTTTAATGTGTTGAACAGTGCCCCCCCCCAAAAAAAAAAGTTTATGTCCATCTGAAATCTCAGAATACCTCGTATTTGGAAATAGGGTCCTTTTATTTGGAAATAGGTTATTAATACGAATATTTTCAAATTTTATTTACTTATTTTATTCTATTTTTTACTTTAATTGTTTAAACTTGTTTCTTCATTTACCCTTTTTTCTACCTTTTATTGTCTTTGCTATTTACTTTTTTTTTTTTTTTTTACTGCTTTTTCCTGTAAGAACTTTAGGAAATAGAGCCTTTGCAGGTAAAATTAAGGTAAGGATAGTGATGAGATCAAACTGAGTTAAGGGTGGACCCTACACCCCATCAAAATGTCCTTAACAACAGGCAGAAATAGAGACACAGAGAAGACAGTGATGTGAAGACAGAGGCAGAGATAGAAGCAACACATCTACAAGACAAGGACTGCCAGCTGCCACTAGCAGCCGGGAGAATGGTTCTCCGTCAGAGTTCTCACAAGGCACTACCTCTGCTGCCACCTTGATTCCAAACTTCCTGGCCTCCAGGACGGAGAGAGAATACATTTTTGTCATTTTAAGACACTCAGTTTGTTGTACTTGTTACAGCAGCCCTAGGAAACACCCTCTTGAACTGTAAGCCAATGTCCAGAAACAGTCCCATTAAAGTCAGTGACAAAATAATAATTCCCAAAGGGCTATCATAATTGAGAGCATGGTTTCCTGGAGAGAAGGCACCTGGTGAGCTTTGATGCAGTTTAACCGGCTTGTCCAGCGCCTGAGATAACGCTCTGCCCACCAGGAGGGGCGGCAGGGGACGTTTACTAGCGATGCCGCAACAGCACGAAGGTGTCTGACGACGGTCAGCGTATTTACTCCTCTAACCACTACTTCTGCACATGAGGAAACTGAGGCTCCAGAACTTGCTCATGGTAGGGCAGGCGGGATGCTGGGACAATAGCCAGGATCCAGCTCAAGTCTACCTGACTCTCGTTCTGTGGTCTTCCCATCCTATCCCACCCCATCTCCCACGCTGGCCTGAGTTAGAGGATGCCTCTTTCCAGGTGTCCTGTTAATGATCAGGAATGTTCCCTACCTACCACAGTAACTGAACTCCCTCTGTGCCCACCACCATTATCACAGTAAATTTATTTCATTCAGCAACACACGGAAGGGCCGGCCGAATCAATGAGGGAAGGGAGGAATGAGAATGACACAAATCAGGGCTGAATGCAGGGTAGACCCACACTCCCACAGAGAGAAGCTCAGGTTGAAGGCTTTTCCTTGCCATCAGTTAGCACGCCCTGTGCTAGGTTGAATCACGATCCCTAGAGATGTCTGCGGTCTAATCCCTGAAGCCCGTGGATATGTCACCTTACGTAGCAAAAGGGACTTTGCAGATGTGATTAAGAATCTTGCCATCCAGAGATTATATTGGGTTATTTGAGTGGGCCCAATGTAATCACGGGGCTCCTTAAAAGAGGGAGAAAAGGGGAGACTTGACCATGCAGAAGAGGAGAAGGCAATGTTACCATGGAAGCAGAGATTTGAGTGATGTGACCACAAGCCAAGGAATGCTGGCTACCAGAGCCAGAACAGGCAAGAAGCGGACCCTCTCCTAGAGCCTCCAGAGAAGCTTGGTGCCGCGTGCACTGTGATTCCAGCCCAGTGGTACATATTTCAAACATCCAACGTTCCAATCTTAAGAGAAACATGCACGTTGGATTAATCCATTGGTTGTCATAATTCTTATGGCTGTTACAGCAGCCATAAGAAACTAACGCATGCCCTAATCAACCAGTCAAAGAAACCACCAGATCCTAATTCAATAGATCCCTGGATACAGACTGAATTCGGAGCCATCAGGAACTGTAAAGACGTTAACAATAAACATGAATAGGTAAGCAAAGAGAAGATTGACTGATAGTGTACAAATCTCTTTAATGTATGCTAGCATTTAATTTAACTCTTAAAGTACCATAAAGTAGTTCCTGTTATAATCTCCCCAATTTACAAATGATACAGCAAAAGTTCTGGGAAGTAGCTCACTCAAGAAAAAATAAAACTTGATTATTTCTTGAGTGCCTACTACAGGCAAAGTATTTACTCTTTTCTTTCTAACCAGCATCTACTGCAACCCTTAAAACAATCCTCTGTACAGGTAATTGCTATGATAAATTCCATCTTCCATTTTAATAATTCAGGCTGGAAAATTAAGTTACTCGCCTGAGATCACATAGCTGTTAACAGGCAGAGGCAGGACTCAAATATGTCTTCTGGGTCCAGAGCCCAACCTCCCAACTCCTAAACCAGACTCACGCAGAAACTGACAGAGTCAGGGAATAGCCACAAGGCTGACTCTGACTGCTTGGCACTGGTCCTGAAACCATAGCCCCTACCCAAAAGTATCAGGCAGACATCAGTTTGAATTCTTAAATCCTGCTCCTTTTATTTCTAGTGTAAGTATGAAAAATTTACTTAGCTCTCCTGAGCAGCCTTCCACTGATCTGTAAGACAGACATAAAGTTTGTGCTACAAGCTTATCATGAAGATTCAACAAGAATGCATCAAAAAGGCACATAGTGCATATACTTGGCACACAATAGGTGCTCAATAAATGTTGGTTTCTTCCTTTTCTGGAAATATTGACATATCGTGGGTAAGCCTCCGAGATGAGAATTATATTTGGTCAATTATGCTATTCATATTCTCCCAACTGTGGTAAAATTATAGATTTAAAAATCTCCTTGTAGATCAATTTCTCTAAGACTATTGAATCATAAGAGACGCAACTCACACACTGCAGCAAAAGGAAAGAAAGAATGTGGTGGTGGGTGGGAGCTTTTCTAAATTGTCCCACAAGGAAGAATTATGGAGATGTAGGCGATGTTTCATCACCCCTTTCTCGCTGATTATAAAGACAGTTGTGGCCAAATGGTCTAAACCCATATGCGCCAATGGGGGAAATTGAGCTTTATGTACCAAGAGCGGTTGATTTCATAGGTTGTTTAATGCACAGGCAGTTTTTAATTTAGTATTTTTCCCGGAGGCCTTTAAAAGTATTGGGTGTGTGCGATAAGTCTAATAAGTACTTGTCATTTTATAGAAGGCCATCATTTTTTGTTTGTTTGTGGTTTTTCTTCCTTCTCTCCAACACAAATCAAGTGAAATATTTAAAGTCTGAGCCAAGTGCCCAGGAGCTTATTAAAAATGAGTCCAAATGAATTCACTGGCAAATGCTGGCAGTATGGAAATGAGGCAACATTTAAGAATCCCCGAGTGGGCTGGGGAAGGAATGCTATGCACGATGGCCTTTGGGGGAGGCTAGGACTGGAAACCTGAGTAGCTGAGAATCAGCCCAGAGAGACGGGCAGGGGCAGGGGTAGGGGCGGGGGCAGGGGAGAAGCACCTCAGAGGTCAGAGGTGCAAGGAGGGTGGATGATTGAAGATGGAGTGTGTGCAAACTTGTGAGCAGCAGTCTGCTGCCCCCACCTCCAGCACACACGCATGCGCGCACACACACACACACACACACACACACACACACACACTCCGAGTCAGTTATCTGATCATCAGAGCAGATCCAGTTCAGGATATCCGGTTAAGTCTAAATTCATGGAAAGCTCCCTTCCTGTTCTGCAACCAGTAGTAGAATATTTATTTGTCCATGTCCCAATCGCCAAGTTCCATCAATCCTATTTTTTTAACATCAGAAAAACACTTGTGTCATATATATTCAGCATATGTATGTATATGTGTGCGTGTGTGCATGTGTGGGGGGGGATATATATGTGTATATATATACGCACACACACATATATATATCGAGAGAGAGAGAGAACACATATCAATCACTATTACCTATATCTATCTCTCTATCTATATCTATCTAGAGAGAGAGAGGGAGAGAGACTGGCTGGCCCTTTGCAGACCCTGGGTGAGCAAAAATCGGCATGGTCCCCTCTCATTGAACTCGGTGTTCAGTGGATTTCCGCCTGCCCATTCTAGTCCTCACTGTCTCGGTTGAGAACATGAGCACTGCTCCCGAGAACCGTCCAATATCCCTCTCACCAGTGCACCATGCTCTCCTTCCCCTTCCACACTCCAGCCCCAGGAAATAGAAGCCTGATCATATCACTCTCCCCAGACATCCATGACTCAGCTACAGAACCAAGACCCAAGTCCTCAGTAGAATGGAGAAGGGTCTGGCACAGATTTTCATCTTTTCCCCTCTGGCCTCACCTTTAAGCCCTACCCCTGCTTGAACTTGAATAGATGCTTCTGCCCCAAGACACTAAGTTGGAGAACATACCCTCAACCTTGGTGCTTGTAATTTAAAATGTACTCTGAATGTTAAATTACACTGGATTGTGATGTCTCCCCAGATTTCTACCTGTTTCATAGGACCCCTGTCTGGTTGGTGCCACATATTGGAAACTCTATAAAAAAAATCATCTTTTAATAGATGACAACGTGCTGGAAATATTCCAAATGCAATCTGCACATTGCAAAATGTATCCTTCAGTTTGAGCAAATAGTTTCTGACTGAGACCTGAGCTGTCTCAGGTTCTGTGCTGGGTTTAGGGGCTACAGAGATGAGTAAGACATGACCCCTGACCTCAAGGAGCTCACAGTCGAGATCAGGGGATACTGTTAGGAAAATAGAGGCGGAGCAGTGTGATGTATTAGATGACACGACATCACAGGATACGATTAAAATTACGTGTTCACAGGAATAAGCGGTTGCTTTTGACTCAGGGCTAAGAGAATTCTCAAAGAATAACTGATTCCCGGGCAAGATTTTAATAGATTGGGATAAACAGAATAGAGTATCCAAAGATGTCAACCTCCTAATTCCCTGAAACCTAGGAATATCCCTGCTTGGCCAAAAAAAAAAATGCAGATGTTATTAAGGATCTAGGGATAGGGGAATTATCCTGAATTATCTGGATGGGCCCAACGTAAACACAAATGTCCCAGGAGGGTCAGAATCGGAGATAAAAATTCAAAGATGCCCCACTGTTGGCCTTCAAGATGGGGCCACAAGCCATGGAAAGTGAGCAGCCTCTAGAAATTGGACGAGGCAACAGGGCCTCCCCTAGAGCCTCCAGAAGAAATGCAGCCCTGCCCACACGTCTATTTTAGACTCATATGGGACTCCTGACCTTCAGAGCTGTAACAGAATCAATCGGTGTTGTTTTAAGGCACTAAGTTTGTGGCAAGTTATCATAGCATCCATCGGAAACTAACATGCAAACAGAGATACAGTAGGAATGCATTGGAAGAACATGTGCCAAGGCAAACGACCTAGACCACTGTGCAGTCTATAACAAGCCTGGCAGGGTCACTGGAGAGTCCTCTAGCCAGAGCTACCCATCAGAGGAGCCCTGTGTCTCTCTGCACCGAGACTGCCATGCTCTGTCATTGCCCGGGAACAGGCATGGCAAGAGAGACCTGTACAAATGCAGCGATGGCTTTGGAGCCCAGCGTCTGGGGCTTGATCCGTCTCCCTCCCTGGAGTCAGAAGTCTGCAGGGAAGATTCTCACCTGTGCCACTGCCATTGCACCTGTTGGAAACTGCAGCCCCTGCCCCTCAACCAGGTTGAGGTGACCCAGCCTCCCATGGGGGCTCTCAGGATGCTGGGATGAGGCAGGCTGCACCTCTCTCTTCAGTCAATATCCCTGGGATGGGGAGAAGAGTCACCCCTACTCTCCCCAAGACTGGGGTCCCTCCTTTCCCTTTCCATCTCGTTTCTGCTTTATTCACACCTGGCAGGTGAGTCCTCGGTCTCTGTGTAATGGGCTCATTGCATTTGAGGAAAAGAACTCCCTTTGAGTTCTCCCTTAAGAACTGAAGGGTTAGCCTTTAATTAAATTAAAAACATTCTGCCTTGTGGTTCATCTACAGTCTTCCCCAGTTCTCAGAAGCTGGATATCGTAATGCCCACTCTCCCCAAAAAGTCCAATTGCCCTTGGCATAGATATAAATCACGGAGCACCAAGACCAGAAGGACGTGGAACTTGACCTTTGCACAGAGCACTGCTGTTGGGAGCTGCTACACACCCACTCTCTTTGCTGCTAGTAACCGGACACTTCTTTGCAGGGAAGCAAACCACTCTGTGGTGAATGGGATTGAGCTACAACTCCTCCTACCCCAAATAATTGAGTAGGTGATCCAGCTGACCAATCACCTTACTTCATTCTCCTAGCTGAAGTGACAGGCATGGGTTGGTCCAGAAATAGGACCCAGATCTATTGGATGCTACAACCCCATGTTACGCTAAGATATATATAAAAACCAGGGCACAAAGTAAATGTTTACCAGTTGTCCTTTTCCTCCCATAACTTTATCCATCCTCTTTTTTGATGTAGTCAGATCTCCTGATATAGATATCCACTCAATCTAACTTAAAAAGTCACCTCTCATTCTCGAGATTCAACTTCCTAGGCCAAAATCACGCTAGATTTTCCCATCATTTGGACAGAGCACTATGGTCTGCTTGGCTGAAACTTCTTGGGCTGATGTTGAGGCCATCCAATCCCTAAACTGAGATAGATCCTGACTGGCCTTCCTCTTCCTCCTCTTCCTCCTCTTCCTCCTCCCCTCACCCCCATCCCCAGCAAGCCAGCTGCCCTGACCTACAATGGAATTGTTTGTACCACAGAATGCTAAGTACAGAATCCACTGGGCACCTCAAGCAAGGCTGACCCCGGCCCAACAGCAGAGGTAGCCTTCAGGCAGAATCTGCCACTCACACCGTGTTTAGGAAATTCCACCTTCGCGGCCTCTGCCCTGGGCCAGCAGCAAGTGACCAGCCCTACCCTCATGAGGAGAGAAAACAAAAGGCCTTGGAGACAACGCTAGTATGTGCATAAAAGTAAAAATTGCTGAAATGAGTCATGAAAGACCCAACTATTTCCTGTTGTTGAATGCAAGGCATGCATACGTGCAGTGGGAATAAAGTTATTAAAAACATTTTTTCACTGTTTACGCGTGACCCGTCACCTGGCTTGGCTCCTTACGGAGAAATGGAAGGAGAAACTGATCATCTTAGGGGGCAGGAGGGCCAGGAAGGTGGTCTGGGACGAACACCGTAGCCATGGTCTACCCTGAAGCAGCCTGGGTCTCCAGACACGTGTCATGTTTGTCTGCATGGCTTCTGTCTGTCTGTAAGATCAAGGAGATCTTCACCTAGGTTCCTTGACAGTAGCTTACTCAGGGACAGCAAGGAAATACAGCCTCTACGTAATCTGCTTTTCAAAAAATTATCCTCTTCTAAATGAAACTGCATCATTCCACCTGCTTCTGTTAGGTGGGATAGCGGGGTGGTGTTCTAAGCTCATTGTCAGACCTGGACTCGAGTCTCAGTTCTGCCATGTGCTTGTTGTACCATCGTAGGCAGTGTTCCTAATGTCTCTGAACCCCGACGTCCCCAGCTGTAAAGCAGAAACCATGAACATCAGGGTCCTTGGAAGGAAGCCTGGTTCGCCACGGGTGCTCTCTGGATGTCACTGGTGACGGCACGGATGAAGATGACAATGGCTGTTCTTCATCACTGCGCTCGCCTCTGCTCTCTGCTGGCACAGGGAGAGCTCAGTGAAATGTCCCCAGTTGGGCTTGTTGAATAAAGGCCACCTAGACCCAAGAGGAGGCACCCGAATGCTCTCTGATGTCAGGGGAGATCATGAAAAAAAATCAATTTCCCCAGCAATGGTGACAAATGATAGCATGTGACCCCCCTAAAGAGCTGGTAGCTCTCGAGTTCAATCGGCGGGCAGAAGTTCAGCCGCTCTACACCAAGCCTTGCATGAGCCCCTCTCCCTCTGGACTGCAGATTCAGATAGGAAATCTCAGGGGGGCGAGACTCTTGGGGGATCTGGGGCTCTTCTTCCTATTTTGGCTGAGGCCAGAAATACCCCGGGCAGAGCTGACTTCCAGCAGGACACCGCCCCGCCCCCCCGACCACCTGCCCTGGCTGCCCATGAGCAGAGATGAGAAGCACACGGCAGAGTCACGTGACATGAACAGGGGAGAAGCGGGGTGAACTCTTTTAAAGTTCAAACATTTAATTTGTCCTAATTTTGTTCAAGGCAAAGGGGTCAAGTCCCTTGTCATTTTATCCAAATCAGCTCAGCAACCTCTAGAGAGAAGACAAGGGTGCTACTATAATACTTCCAAAGCCTTCTACTAAATCGATGTCTTTACTCTACCCTGAGAGACCTGAAATGTCACTGGAAGTTAGAACCCTAAGGAGCTTAAAATAAGAGCATCGTATTTCCCAGGTTCAACAATAAATACATGGGGAAGAGGGAGATTTCAGTATTATGTGATACCTGTGTCACCTGGTCTGACCCGTTGAGTTGTTTTATGAAAAGGCTGGGTGTGATTAGATGTAGACGTATCCCTGAGACAGAGGACTTTCTCCAACAGTTGTTTCGACCAGGAAGTTCCATCTCAAACACTTGCTTCAAGGTTGCATGAACACCATCCTGGAACCTGCTCAGGTGTTCTCACGGGGAGTCCTAGCAAAAATTTCTCCCAGGAGGTATGTACTCATATTTCTCCCAAGAGTGGAGATAGGAAGGATGAGTGGATACTACCTAGGCAAGGGAGTATGCGTCCCAGCAAAGAGCACACTTAAGAACTGGGCGGGAGGACCACTGGTACACTAGAGCCAGTCATGAGCAACTCCTCCCAACTCTGTGTTCTATGCCATCACATTTGTAGCTTAAAACTGACTTTGGAGGCAGCATTTACACCACAGAAATTGGCAAAGGCTACACATCAGGACTTTTTTTAAGCATAAGTATCTCTTCTTTTTCCTTGTACTCTTGTCCCCAGTAGTCAGGATGGTGGATCATAAAAATTCAGTAACTGTGAGTTTTCTTGGAAGTAAGTTGTAGATAGTCAGAGAATTCAGTAATGTACCGACTCAGCCAGTTATCTATCCCACAACATGAGGCAAAGGAACAAAACCTGGATGACAGCCTGAACTTCTCTCGTTTTTTGTGACCAGTTCTCAGAGAAGCCAATTCCGACCTGCCCTGAGCACCAACTGTTCCACCTGCCGAGAACAGGGACAATCACATAACTGTTTCCCTTTCTCCATAGAACTTACACTTGGTCTTGGTTATGATACAATCAATGTTTGATTCAAAGTATAATCTGTACTGGGTTTTACTAATCCCAATGCCACCAAGCGACTCATAGGGACTCACAATGTCCCTGGGTTTGTCTACCTGCTTTGAGGAGGAACAGGAGATCTACATCCAACATTTCCTACAAAAGCAATAATAGCATGTGGATATGTATTATTAACAAGGGCTCAATTTTAAGAGGAGTTCTGGAATAATACTGAGATTCAAATCTTGATTCCAGCACTATTTTTTTGTGTGATAGGGCAACTTACTTTTCTTCTCTGTGCACAGGTGTCTGTATTTACATAGATTTTTGGCAGCACCTGCCCCCTGAAGTTGGGAAGATTTCGTGAGATAATGCAAATATAATCCTTGGTATAGTGCTGGTATGTAATAAGTTCCCCATAAATAGTAGTTAAAGGTTTATGACAACCTGGAATTACACAGCAGAAGGGGATCTAGGGATTACTTAGTCAAACATTCCTCACGGTAGAGCTCCTCTTACTGGGAATTACCATGTGCCCGCTTGCTTTCTAGACATATGTTATTTATTATTTACAGTTCTTAAGGAGCCCTACAATTATTATCTTCATTTTCCTGATGAAGCACTTGAGGATAAAAGAGGTTAAGTGACTTGCTTAAGGCCACAGTTACTCTGTGGCTAAAACAGAATTGCAGTCTGGGTTTGCCTGTCTTCCAACCCTACACTGTGCTGCCTCAACAGGAAATAAAGTCCAGAAATAGGGGCTCGTCTGCCCAAGGTTAAAAAAAAAATTAATAGCCCGACTACGATGCAAGTCTTTGGATCCTGTGCTAGTATAGTTGCCATCAACTCTTACTCTCACCCAGCATCACACAAATGCATTAAGATGAGCTCTGCTCAGAACATTTGTGTGTCAAAATGAACTACGTGCTCTGTGGTGACCAGTAATAAGATTTGAATAATAAGATCCTGTTCATAAGCAGAAACAGGGGACAGTAATACTCTTTTGATTATCCAAGGGTCTGAATTGCAACTAGGCTTTTTCCCTACTAACCCGACTACTAAGCTTCCAGATATTGAAGCCCAGTGCATTTATGCCTTAGCTTCCATGTTTTGGAAAGAGAAATCAGAACACTTCACAGTGCCGTTTGTGAAAATCAAGTCACCTGGAAGCACTAAGTGTAGTTCTACACACACAATGGGTAGCCATCCACACACAAGCTCCTTCTCTATTCCTGAAACACAACGTTGTCATCTAGCCGTGTCCTAATCTCAGCCTTGGAGAGGATGTGATATCCTGCAGGGTATGCCCTGAACTTGGCAACCCCAGTCCTTGTTCACAGAGAAAGAGATTCCTCTATCAGGGACTTTTGCCGATGATGGGTGGTGGAGACAAGCAGTCAAAGTGCAGTGCTGGGGCATTCAGCAAACATTAACTACTTCATTAGTGATTATTCCACATCAAGCTCCATCACATGCCAATTCATCACTCATCTGGAGCCATGACCATAGGCAGGCCAGTCAACGAAAGATGAATGAGCTCCATACTCTGGTACTTTCAGAAATGAATCAAGTGGGCTGGGTGCGGTGGCTCATGTCTGTAATCCCAGAGCTTTGGGAGGCCAAGGAGGGAGGATCACTTGAGGTCAGGAGTTCAAGACCAGCCTGGGCAACAGAGGGAGACACTACCATTTCAAAATAATAATAAAAAAAAATTAGCCAGGCATGGTGGCACACATCTGTAGTCCCAGCTAGCTACTAGAGAGGCTGAGGTGAGAGGATCACTTGAACACAGGAGTTTAAGGTTACAGTGAGCTACGATTGTGCCACTGTACTCCAGCCTGGGTGACAGACCAAGACAAGGAAGGAAAGAAGGAAAGAAGGGAAGGTGGGAGGGAGGGAGTCATATGGAGGAGACAGGAGGACCAGGTTTTGTATCCCCGTCTCCTGATGAGTCTCTGTTTATATCCAGATCTCTTTCTTTGCTTTCCAGAAAACATATATAGAGAATGAAAACTGAATTCCATTGCTCTCTGTTGGTAACTAACAGTGTGACCTTACGTGAGGCACTATGCTGACCATATTAACAGAGAAGGAAAGTGGGCAAAATCAGAAAGACCTGACTTTGGGTTCCAGCAACTGCACTTCCAAAACTACACTGTCCTGACTTCATACCGTGGCTTCACAATACATTATAACGCTGCATGTTGCTCTATATCCTGCAGTAGGGCTGCACTTATTTGAATGTTCATGTCGGTGTTTTGATCAGCTTGTTTGCCATGAAAAATATCATTTGGTCTGACCCCTCTGTATTAAGTCCCTACTGTTTCTATAACAAATGAGCACATGGTTAGTGGCTTAAACCAACACAAGTTTAGTGGCTTAAAACCCAGTCAGTGCCTTAGAGCTCTTGAGGTCAGAGTCCAACATGGGTCTCACTGGAATAGACTCGCATTGTCAACAGGACTGGGCTCCTTCTGGAGGCTACAGGGTAGAATCGATTTCCCCACCTTTTGCAACTCCTAGAGGCCACCTGCATTCATTGGCTCTGGCCTCTTGCTACATCTTCATTCAAAGTGCATCACTCCAATGTTTGCTTGGTTCTCATACATCCTTCTCTCTATGAAGAGGACCCTTGGGTTACATTGGGTCCATTCAGTAATCCAGGATAATCTTCCAAACTCAAGATCATTGCCTTAATTACATCTGCAAAGTCTCCTTTGCCATGTCAGGTGACATCTTCACGGGTCCTGGGATTAGAACCTGGGCATCTTTTGGGTGGGAGAGAGGGGAGGAGGCCTCATTCTGCCTACCACACCCTCTTTACAGTCGGATTAAAATTACAGGACAATCACCACCCAGGAGAAGGCGTTACAACCTCCACTGGCAAATTGCTTTGATGACAACAAGGAAATGGAAGGGAAAGAAGTAAGTTGGAATCCTAGGAAATTCTCATTTACCTGGGCTAATGTAATCAAGTTGAACCTATCTGTTTTCAGTTTTCACCCATGAAGTGAGGATTATAATATCACCAACCACATGGATTTGTTGGGGGGATTACATGAGATAGCATTCACAAAGCATTTGTCACGGCGTCCAAAACATCATGGAGATACCAAGAATTCGAACCCTGATGTCCTACCTTCTTTGCAATGAGTGCACCTTTCATGCAAGAAGAAAAGGGCCAGTTGACAAGTGCTCAAGGACATGTGTCATTGTGACTTTCTGACACTGCATGGCACCTCCAATTAACTCTCAGAGAAGACCTTGCAGACTTCTCTTGTCAGCCCTAATCATACTCTTTCAGCTTTTAAAAGTGGGAAGTAACACACATGGCAATTTAGAAACTACATTTCCAGGGGCATTTTCTCCCTTCATCTTCACTGTAGCTCTCTACCTAAATGTGTTCATTATTTCTTTCCATGGGAGGAGCCTGAGGCTCAGAGAGTGGTCACGCCCAGAGTCAAGTCACTTAGGAAGCACAGAGTCAGGCCCTAGTCTTGTTTTCCAGCTCCAAACCCCATGCCTTTCCCCTGTATCATGCTGCCTACAGATACTTGTGTCATGTGTCACACTCATGCATTATGGCTTGGAAAGCAAGGACAAAGGAATCCAACAGAAATTAGCAGATGACTCAACTTCAAAACAGTTCAGAATCATATACTGCTGATACATTTTTTTTCCCCAAGTATATGGGTTTTAATCCCGGTTCTGACATTTACGGTAATAGTTGGTGACTTAACCTTTGCAAGTCTCAGCACCAGCTCCTGCTCTGATAAAGCCCCATGTTGCTATTATTTGGGCACAAATGAAAGTGAATCTGTTGAGTGACAGATTAGTGGAGTCGGACTCTATGTATGGAAACATTCCAAGAAAGACTTGATTGAATCAATCCTTCTAGTACCCTTGCAATTAAGTGGAAGCAGTGCTAGAGACTGAGAGGCTTAGGGAAAGTGACTCTGGCTGTCCTTCCATCTGTCTTGCCTGTATTTTCTAGGGGCACTTATTCAGGGAGAGAAATATTTAGGTTTCAAGAAATCGTACTCGATTTCTCTGGATGCTTCTCACTTCAGCTGGAGATGATGAGAGTTACAGTTTGGAAGAAGCATCATAAATCCAGGGGCACCTATTCTGGAACTGATTGGAGACACTTTCAAGCCTAATTAAAGTGGTTTCCCTTTTTTGAATTTGCTCCAGGTGTCCATTTATTGCCTGGGCTAAAAAATAATTTACAGCAAGATTTGGGATCTGAGCCCTTCTGCTGGGAAGTTTGTGATGTGTGATTAAGCTAAACCATTTAGTTTAATACTAGAGAATTAATTTGAAAGGAAAGAAATTGCATTCCATATTCAAAAAAATAAAATACCTTTCTAAGTGAAAATAGAATTAAATTGCATAAAAATATACTTTTTGAAACCAAGTATCAGGCATTTTCTGAACATGGACTTAGAAATATTTGTGCCTTGGAATCATAAGCCCTTCATTTGTAAGCCCGGTGGCCTTTTCCCTGTCCACCCACTGCCTTTTTAATTTTCTCTTCCTTCCTAATCTCATACTGACCTCCTTCCATTCAAGTGTCATTGGAAGGAACAATTAAGATATTGTAAATTACGTAAGTACACAGTACCTGGCATGTAGAAAGCACCTACTAAATCATAGCAAACACCAAGATAATCATCACTGTCATCGTCATCATCCTCATTGTCATCAACAGCACCAACACCTGTCCTGAGACCTTCTCTTCTGGTTAGGAAGAGTAGAAGATGCCAGCTGGAAACCAAAGGGTCACTACTGAGGGATCTAATCTGTGCTCAGCAATAGCTTCCACTGAGTCCCCAAAGCCACTGGGATCGGGATCTGGCTCACTCCATGGTACAAAGGGAGAACAGATACATAGATATTAATGTATTAGCAATCTTGATCATTAGTATCTACTGAACTCTCATTCAGCTTTCTCATCTCAGCCCAAGCAACAGCTCCTCAGGGAAACCATCCCGGAACCCTTGGACAAAGTAAAATCTCCCTGGTGTAAAATCTCTCATTCGTCCACCACCACCCCCCCCCCCTTGTAATTCTCCTCACAATTGCATGTTTATTTTTATTTCTATTGTCATTTGATTACTGTCTGTCTCTGCCGTAACACTGTAAGCCCATATGTGAGTTTGCTTGCTGTTACACAACATTCCTAGCATGCTTAAGTACTCAGTAATTAAGTGTTCATAAATGAAATAAATGGATGAGTCAAAACGACCAACAATAACAAATGTTGGTGAGGCTACGGAGACATTGGAACCTCTATACATTGCTGGAGGAACTGTAAAATGGTGCAGCCACTTTAGAGGACAGTTTGGTCATTTTTTAAAATTTTAAACAATACAGTCACCATATGACCCAACAATTCTAAGTATAGATCTGAGAGAATTAAGAACATATGTCCCCACAGAAACCTCAACCAAAAACTGGAAAACAATCTGAATACCCATCAACTAACAGATGGATAAAACAAAGCATCCATTCAAAATGGATGAAAACAATAATATTCTATTCGTCCAATGGAATATTACTTGGCAATTAAAAATAAGGAAAAATAGCTAACAAGCTACAACACGGATGAACCTTGAAACCATCATACTAAGTGAAATAGCCAGTCACAAAAAGCTCTATACTGTACGATTCCATTCATTTCAAATGCCCAGAAGAGACGGATCCGTGGAGACAGAGAGCAGATTAGTGATTGCCAGGGGCGTGGGGAAGAGCAAATGGGGAGGGGCTACAAAGAGATATGCAGTTTCCTTTGGACGTTATAAAAACGTTCTACAATTAGATAGTGGTGATTATTGTGCAACCATGAAAACACGCTAACTGTATACTTTAAAAAGATGAACTTAAGCATGGATAATTTTTAGAACAATAGAAATATAATGGTGGATACGTGTCAATTACACATTTGTCCAAACCCATAGAAAGAATGTACGAGAAGAGTGAACCCACATGTAAAGTATGGACTCTGGGTGATTACGACACATCAACATAGTTCCTCTACTGTGAAGAATGTCCCACTCTGGGGTGACTGTTGATAACAGGGTGCTGTGCATTAGGGGGGGGTGGCAGAAGGCACAAACGCAATCCCTGCACCTTCTGCTCAATTTTGCTGTGAACCTAAAACTGCTCTGAAAACATAAAGCCACCTTTAAAAAATGGTGAATTTTATAGTGTGTGGATAAGAGCTCTGTAGAGTTGTTACTTTTTTTAAAAAGCACACAGTATGATGGGGTGTGACAGTGTGACCCCAGTACTTTCAGACCACATGCACTGGGCCGCCTTGACTAATCACCAGGGCCTCTGTGGGGGCCACCAGCCAGGCCACAGCTGCTCACCCAGGTCTCCTCTTCTGGGAGCCGGGAAGTCTACGGGAAACAAATTACGCCCTACTAATTCTGGCCACAAATTCACCCAGAAGGTCTTGTTCTAGAAAGTTCAGCTTTGAATACTTCCGCAATGCATCTGTCTGGGCTCCAGATCCCAAACTAAATATTGCTCCTTCAACAGTATCTGTTTTTGCAACTTACAGAGCTGCTCCACACTACAGATTTTGTAGTGTATACATTTTTAAGTGACAGAATCATGCTTTGTCCTAAGCTCATTCCCAATCTCTTCTTGTCAAGGCTGAAAAAATACAAAGCTTGTTTCTCACCAGAAAATGCATCCCAAATTTTATCCAGGCTCCCACCTTTCCTAGCCAGCTTCTCCAACATCTCTGCAGACTTAGAAAGTCGTAGGTAAAGGACATGTAGACTCTACATGGGGTCCTCCAATTAGAACGGAAGTGAAGAAAGCACCGTTTGCTGAGAACTTCTCGGGAATTCTGGAAAACCCTGGGCTCTCTCGTGGCTCTTTCTGTAGAATTCGCCATTGGAAGGAGTCACGAATTGGACTTTGAAAGCTTACCTGAAAGAACTAGCTATTACTTAGACTCTTTTTTATCTTTAGTTATTTCTACTTCTCCCCAGAGTTCCACAGCAGCCTAGATGCCATCATGTCCTCACTCAGATCGTCTCACTGCACCCAAACTCAGCCCTGGGAGATGTGACAGTCTGCTTTCTGGGCCACTTCCAGGCTCAGTTGTATGTATATATATGTATGTATATATGTGTGTGTGTCTGTGTGTATTCATTTAATCTACACGAAAGCTTTCTAATATACATATTATTACACTTATATTTTACTAAGGCTCAGAGCAGTAGTAGTAAAGTGATTTGCACCAAAGTTTACACAGTTAATAAGTGAAAGCTCAGGGGCTGTAATTCACCACTGTTTGAAGAGTCTCTACCATCTCTTTGTGCAACACTGTTTCCTTCTTACCAATCTCTTTTAGCTTGAATTCCTCATTTTACAGCATGGGGAAACTGATGTTTGTTGATTGTTTTCCACCCCTTATCCATGCCCCACACTGCAAGACCACGGAGCGGGATGGGTGCAAACCTATAGTCACCTTTTCCATACCCGATGACAGAAAGTATCACATAAATGAGAGACTTGGCAACCTCACTTCTTTTGGGTGGATGCAAAGGACACAGAAAGATCTGTCTGAATTATTGGAAAACACAAAGTGATCTTTAGCCAAATGTTAAAGGGAGGGGCTCCTAATCGAGTCCTGACCTATGAACAGTACTTGGAACAGTACCCAGGTCACCAACAGATAAACCAAACTCTGCACCACTGAACTTTGTCATTTCCGCTAAGCACGTTTTCTTTTTCTTACGTGGAGGGCAGTAGAAGGAGGTTGAATTTCTGCTTCTCTTTGCAAAGTAGGGGAAGGGGTTGTGTCAGCTTTATTTCTGCAGAAGTGGATCAAAGTGACCCTTCTTTCCCCAACTCTTCCCTGTCTTTTAAGCATGAATTTCTATACTGGTTGTCCATAGTGGAAGATATTCCCTGGGCCGCATTGTCCCCAGTTCAAGGGTCTCAAAGGCAAGAATCAGGCTCCACCCTTATAGTGACCTTAGAGCAGCGGTTCTCAGTTGGGGAGGGGGAGGATTTGGTCCCCAGGTGACATGTGGTAATGGCTGGAGATATTTTGGGTTGTCTTAACTTGGGGTAGCGGGTGAATGTTCTACTGGCACCGAAGAGATACAAGTCAGAGCTGTTGTTCCTAAACATCCTACAATATACAGGGACAGCCTTCCACGACAAAGAATTGTCTAACCCCAAATTCAACAGTGCTGAGACCAAGAAACCCTGCCCAGAACAGACCTACCCTTAGCTGTTCTTCCAGTCTCTGCCTACGCCAAGCAGTATTTCCCACGTGGGAGGAGAATCAGCCTTCCTAGCTTCATTTTACCTTCTCCCTTCTCCAATTATGGACCAAGAGACCTGGACCATCAAGGATTATGCCAAATAGCCAGCTCTTTGCTAGTATCTGTAGGAAAGCAGCCTGCTGTTTGGCCAGAGTGACACTATCTTGCAGTGAACCCTAAGTGATGAAAGCATACCAAGGTGCTCTGCAGCAAGGTCTTGAAACAATGCCTGGAGCATAGATAACCCTCCTAAAGATGCTCATCTGACCTCCCCAGAAGTCACAAATTTTAGCAAGAAAGTGATCAGCTACACGTGTCTCTACCCTTAAAGCTTGCTATAGAAAGTATACCTTCTGGCAGGAGGAGCCACTGTCTCATGGCCACCTGAGGCATCCATCTATTTGTGAAACTGGACTTGTCAGCCCCTTTTCTTCAGCTTCTCAGCTCCCTCAACCTTTGGGGTAGATTTGCATATACCTGTTCGCTCCAGAACAGCATCTGAGAGCATTGTGTCCAGCTGTCCTCTTTATTTCACTTTAGTACTACTTAGTTCACTTGAATTGGCTTTTTCTTGAATTACAATCCTAACACCCCTCTTTATAGCTGAGGTTCAGAAGGGAGAATCGTGTAGATTCCCCAAAGCCATACCGCCAAATCTCTATCTTAGGAGTCCTGCATTTCATGGTACATGGATTCATGCCCCAGCCTTTCCTTGTTGTTTTCCATTCAGCTCTTGCTCTCGTTCATACAACTCCCTTAATGCAGGAGACCAGATCAACAATAGGGAAGGAGGCAGGATTTAGGTGCCACAGTCTGACACAGGACTCCGAAATGCTAACGTCACGTTCAAGTCCATCTTTCCAGCAAACCTGTGAAACTTGGAATTGGGCGTCAGAGGAAATGGGGCAGAGATATTTCATTTGCAGTGAAAATTCCGGATCACCCCCAACCCAATGGCTGAGATGCATTTTCAAGAGGCACAGATGGGAGCCTGTACGCAGGGGGTTGCACACACTCAGGGGAGAAAGACATTCCAGTCCAACCTCCTGGGGGGAGTCCATCTGGCCCAGGCCATAACGACCTACCCCAGGAGGCGGCTAGATGAGGCCTGGTGAGCTCCGAGGGGGCGGGCTTGGGGAAGGGTCGACATTCTCATTGGCTACCAGTCAGTGTAGGTCTCCATGGCGACCAATGGACCATCTCTCCAGGAAAGAAGAAAGAGGAGGCAGCTCCATCTAAGGAGGCAACACCATAAATCCGTCCAACCCTTCGTGGATGGTGGAGGAACCACGCGTACAACCCACGCGTGGTGTGGCCCAGCTCCTGCCTAATGAGAGGTTGACAGTTCCAGGTCCCACAAGTTCACGGTAAAACATGAACACATACAAGGGCAACTCTCAGTGGGCATTCGATTCCCACAAGGTGGCTGGTGTTATTTTTCACAGCATGACTTTCCACGCCGCAAGTCGTTCAGCTCCCCAAATCCCAAATTCCTTAGCCCTGCAAAACTTCAGCTAATATTGTAACGCGATCATTCTCTGAAATACAATGCTCTCTGGGGTGGCACATGGTCACAGGTTAAAAACAAGAGTAGCACATCTCTCTCCAGGCACAGGAAAGTTCAAAAAGGTAACAGTGGTGAAAGCATCGTGGGAACGGGGACAGCTCAGCATCCATTGGATAAGTGTAGTTGATGTGTTTCAAGATGGCCCCAGGGAGGGAAGGCTAGGAGGATGGAGGTAAGAGGTAAAGTAGAGGAGGCAGTTAGGAGTCATGTATCAGAAGGTCCTGGAGTGCCATGATAAAGGGTTTGGCCTTTCCTAGCACTCTGGGAGGCTGAGCCGGGCAGATTGCTCGACTTCAGGAGTTCGAAACCAGCCTGAGCAAGAGTGAGACCTCGTCTCTACTACAAATAAAAAAAAACTGGCCAACTAATATACATAGAAAAAATTAGCCGGGCATGGTGGCGCATGCCTATAGTCCCAGCTACTCGGGAGGCTGAGGCAGGAGGATCGCTTAATCCCAGGAGTTGGAGGTTGCTGCGAGCTAGGCTGACGCCATGGCACTCACTCTAGCCTGGGCAACAAAGCAAGACTCTGTCTCAAAAAAAATAAAATACAATAAAATAAAGGGTTTGGCCTGTATACTGAGAGCAATGAGGGAGGTGTAGGAAGGTTTCTCCCAGGCCAGGGAAGTTCAGATGTTCTTCCGAGAATTCTCCCATTGGCCACAATGTGGAGGTGGCTTGAAAGGGAAGCCAGTTGGAATGAACAGAGGAAAACCAACTGGCAGCTCACTGCACTCGTCTGGGTGAGAAGAGATGAGGTTTAAAGTGGGACCAGCACCTTGAGGTGGAGGGAAAGCTTAGGAGAGCCGCTCAGGGGCGACTGTGTTATGCATCCCGCATCCAGAGCTCAACGCCTTCAGCAGACAGGTCATTAGAGCCGTAAATTACAAATTAATCTTAAAGAAAAAAATGAAAAAAGCAAGGCAGGAAAGTGTCGCACATGAATTCTTCCTCTGCCCTCTATGTGTGTATATTTGATGACTCTGGGTTTCCTCTGCAAAAGTCAATGAAACAATTAAGTCTCTGCCCATTTTTCCTCATCCTGATCTCAAACAGTGTTAAAAAGGCTTAGCGCTACACTTTTCCCACCCAGGCTTGTTAATAATTCATGCACTCGCCTCCTTCCGTTCGTTTGTCTTTGCTGGTAAAACCCGGTGGAAACGGGGAGGTTGTCTTCGGCTTTCTGAATGCCCTATCCTTGCCAACATTTGTCACATCTTTAACACCCATGATTGAGGCTGGTGAAATTCTATCTTCTACCAAAACCCCAATAAGGAATACAAAAATTATCTTTGCCAATTTTGTTAGCTTGCTTTCTGATGCATTCTGTTTCCTTTGCATCGTTTTGCCCAGGGTCACTATGGCTAAGCTAGAGAAGGGAATTCTGTTGCTACTCAGAGTGTCACCTGCAACGTCAGCTTCACCCTGGAAAAGAGTTTCTCCACCTTGGCGCTATGGACATTTGGGACCAGAAAATTCTTCGTGGTGGGGCTATCCTGGGCAGCCCAGAGTGATTAGCAGCACTCCTACTCATCAGACAACTAAAACATCTAAAACTATCTCCAGGAATCATCAAAAGCCTTCTGGGGCCAAAATCTCCCCAGCAGGAAACCACCACCCAAGACACCTTGGTTGAGAAACAAACTCTCCAGCCCTGTCCCAGGGCTAATGGGTCAGAATCTGAATTTCAACAAGCTACCAGGAAATTCACAGGCACATTCAAGTGTGAGAAGTACAGGGCCCGAGGGCTGGTTCCCTAACTTTGGCCGCATGTTGGAATCATCCAGAAACATCTAAGACAATTCCAGTGTCTGGGCCATACTCCCAGAGATTCTGATTGAGTTGGTGTAGGTACAACGTGCACACTGAGAATTTTAAGATCTCCCCAGGGAATTCTGATGAAGAAAAGTTTAAAACCACCATTGTTTACATAGTTTAGTCATAATTCTCACATTTTGCAGATGAGGAAACTGAGGCACAGAAGGGTCTAGGAACTTCCCCATCTGGAAATCAGTAGAGCCAAGATTCACACCATAAATCGCTGTCATGAAGCATCTCTACTAGGATTTTGCTAATCCTTCCCAGTACACCTGACAATTGTGACCGTCAATTGTGTATCTCTCTAATTTCCCTCTTCCTGGTTCGATGGTGAAGTTACCAAGGCCAAGGGTGCGTCTGTGTGGCTCACCTTGCCTGTGTGTCTCCGGTGCTCAGAACTCCATCTTGCACGTGGCAGACAAGCAACATTGGAGCAGGTGAATGGATGGACAAAACAGACACACAACGGCATAAAGAACGGAACTTGCACGTGTCTGCTGCCGAAGTCCAATCTGATGCACAATACTGGGAAATTTAGGAAGACATTACAGGAGTTCCATGCATGGCTCAGTGCAGATAGATGCTCCTCCTGTCTGCTCACTGGCTGGCCTTTCAGGCTTGGTGGCTGCCAGCTCAGGCCTGGGAGGGCAGGAGGGTGAGGTCCAGGTCTAGGCAGCAGCCAGAGCATCAGCCTCTCCAAGAAGAGCTTTTACTGCACAGACACGGTGATCCCGGTGGTCCCCCTGCAAGTCACCTGTCTTCCTGTGTGGTCAGGCCAACTGCAACTCTTTATAGGTAAGGATGCCAAAGTTCAGAGAAAGTAGTGGTGAACTACTAGTTCATAAGTGTTAGGGGAACTAGAATTCAGAGGGACCCTGTGATCCCTGCCCCCCCCGATAACTCAGCCCAGAGGGGACTCTCTCCTGGTGCCCTGGGCTCAGAGAAGCACTTTGGATCTCAGGTTCAGCTACATTTCCAGCCTCATTTCTTTCTTTTCTCCTCTCTCCTCGGACTCCTTCTAACCCAAGACAAGCCTCCATCCACTCTGGCCTCTTTTCATTTCCTTGCATGTGCCATATTCCCACTTGCCTCTGAGCCTCTGCATGTGTTGCTCCAGGGCCCTATAAAACTCTCCCATGGTTCATCCTTTGACTCCTCCAGGAAGCCTTCCCAGACCACTCCTCACCAGGGAGAGGCCTGTCTCCCATTCCCGCAGCACTCTCCGACCCTGACCAGTGCACTCCCAACACCGTGCGGTGACAATTTATTTGTGATCCCTATGACATGGCAAGCTTTGGAAAGGCAGCGGCTGTGTTCAGTGGGTTCACCTTGTATTCTAACACCTGGCATAACCCCTGGCACAGTGTGTGTGTGCTAAATAAACATGTGTTCAAGGAATGAATAAACCAAACACTCTTCACAGCACCCCAGCCAAGACTGGGTCTCATATACACATTTTCGGCCCTATATGAGACTGGAATTAGAATAAGAGGGTGGGGAGGGCAGGAAGGAGGGAGGGAGGGTAGGGGCTTGTTTTTGCTTGGATATTCGGAAAGTTGCATTATTTATCAAGTGATCACGAAAGCGTCAGTTATCAGATTCCTGCCTCCTTAGGGACTCCAGCCCTCACCAGACCCTCCTGGATACAACCTGAGCGATCAGAGGACAGGGAGACACTATTCAACAGCAACCAAATCCCGACCACGCGTGAGAAGCAGGCTCACCCCAAGACAAGGAGTCGAGAGCGTGGATCGGCCGCGCCAAAGACGGGCAGGGTATCTGGCCCCGTCACGAGAGGGAATGCCCACCTGAGCCTGGCATTTTTCGCAGAGATTAAAAGTCTTTCTAGCACATGTGAATGCAAATATTTGCATCATTAAAACTCAGCAAACCAGGATGCACAGTCTCGGGGGCCAAGTCCGCAGTACGTGGCTGTGAATTTCTGCTGCTGGCACAGCAGCCGGGGAAAGGAGACGATCTGGGGGTCTCTGCCTCTCTCACCCCCCCTCCAATGTCACCTGAGATTTGGGGGATGCAGCTTGAGCATTTGGAGGGAAAATGGTCACAGTCCTCCAAAACCAGGGAGGACTGAAAGAAGACTCTGCTACCTAGAGGTACTACAGGTGGCCTGTCTCTGAGGGAAAGCAAAGGGGACCAAGCAGAGGGGACAGTGTGGGGGCCACCACGCCTACGCCACATTCAAGGGTGGGGAGATCGATCAGTCACACACAGAACAGAGTCAGTGAGTCAGAGCACTGGGCCCACGCAGAAGAGGATTTTGAAAATTGACGATGACGACGATGGCTCAAATATACACAGAGCCTTAGATTTAACACGATCGTCTTGTGTCTGAGAAAATTCGAATGACGCCCTTTGTCCAGAGTCTGTCAGGGACAAGTGGCTCGAGAGCTGTCAGCCACATCTACTCCCATTTGATTCCCACCAAGCCGTGTGACGGACTGTCATCACCAGCGTGCAGTCAAAGGAGAAACCGGAGGAAAATCAAAACCGAGTCTGTGTTAATAAACGCACTCGGGATTTGGCCGGGATGACACGCTGGTGTCAGGATGTGCCGCAGCATCCGGCTGCCAGTCCAGGGTCCTCCCCAGCTTAACCCACCCGCCTGGGGAGCTAGAACTCCCCACCAAGGGTCTGAGGCCCAGGAACAATCAGAGGCCGAGCAGCATGACACCGTGTGGCATTTTACGGAGACTTCTCTGGCAGTAGGGCAGGGGGTGGGATAGAGATGGGGAACGCTGGGGAAGGGAGAAGGGACATTTTGATATCTGAAGATGTGAAGGTCCTAGAGAAAGGTGGTGACCGCAAGACACAAAAGGAAGGGGCAGGTTCAAGAGATTTGGGGAGGGTCAAATCAATGCAGGTAGTGGCAGGATGCAGAGAGAGAGAGAGAAAAAAAAAATGGAAGGATTAAAATATCCAAGTTCCACGTGGTTGTTGTGATGGAGATGGATGCTTAAGATCCTACAGAGGTGTAGACCCTTCATGCCCTCCCCGTCCCCCTCAGCCTCTTTCTCATCTTCTTCCTTCTTTAGGGCAAGTTATTGACATGAAATTCACAAAACACATAAAAATTAGCCATTGTAAAGTGAAAAATCCAGTGGCAGTTAGCACACGCACAATGTTATGAAACCACCGCTTCCATCCAGTTGGGAAACATTTCCACCCTTCCCAAGTAAAACCCCCCACCCGTGAACCAGTCCCTCCCCATTTCCCACTCCCTCCAGCCCCTGGCAACCACCAGTCTAATTTCTGTCTCTAAAGATGTGTCTCATCTGGTTATTTCATATCAAAGCAATCATATGGGGTCCTCGTGGCCGGCTTCATTCACTCGGCATCGTGTTCTTGAGGTTCATCCGTATCGTAGCATGTGTGGGTCCTTCACTCCTTTTTATGGCTAAGTTCTATCCCCTTATGTGGACAAGCCACAGTCCGTTTACCCATTTACCCATCTATGGGCATTTGGGTTCTTTCTACCTTCTGGCTGGCCTGAATGGCACCGTGATGAACACGTATGTGCATGCGCTTGTGAGTCCCTGTTTTCAACCCTTCTTGTTCTAGACCCAGGCGTGGAACTGCCGGGCCACGTGCTCACTCCGTGGCTAAGTCGTTGAGAAACCCTCACCCAATTTTCCACAGTGGCTGCACCCCTCTCTGCACTCTCACCTGCAAAGTACAACGGTTCCGATTTCTCTAGTGCTACTTTGTCAACGATGTCCCTTCTCCTTCCTGCCCAGCCCTGGGAGATGTCTGTCTAGGTGTCCTTGAACTTGGCACAGGCACTTTATCTACTCCCAACTAGTAGCCCACTCTGCAATTCGACGTTTCCTCCCAGCCTGTGCTCACCATGAGCAGCCCAGGCTTCAGCCCCCACTACCTTTTAAAGTGGCCCCTCTTGGTCCCAATAAACCAGTTAAACCCAATCACTCTGCACCCTCGCCCCTGAGCCCCTCCCCCTCTCAGGATGTGTTGTCACTGCTCGGGGACCGTTCTCTTACATGGCCTGGACTCCCAGGGTGGACACGGCACATAGACTTCACCTTATAAACCAGCTCCATCAGCTTGGCTGTGTTGAGAAGGATTCTGAGGCTGTATCTGTGCTGCAGAATGTGCTAGAATTCCTATAGGTTGTGGGATTGGGAAGACGGCACACAAGCCATGCCTGTCAGCAGCTGTCTGCACCCTGGCTCCACGCACTTGTCCATTCTGTTTCCATCAGCCCCTGCCTGCTCACACATGCTCAACCCCTCGATTCTACCTCGGGATCATCTCTGCCCCTGGGGCCACAGCTCAGCACAATTTCCCCTCAAGACTCTTCCTACCTGTTATCGTTCTCTAGAACATTCTTAGACACTGGAACTCCCCAACACTGGCCATATTTTGTCCCTTTAGGGCACTGCTTGTGACAAGTAATAGCACAAGCTCTTCCACGCAGCAGAACAAAATTAAGAGCAAGGACAGAGATGAGCTCTCATATCCGATATTTTGTCTCCAAATGTGGTCACTGTACCCTGATATTATGAGCGGGAAGAGGGGTATCCTTGGGCGGAACAGATCTGGGGGGAGTGTTGTTTTCTCTCCACATTTCCTGGTACCTCCCAGCATTGCAGGCCATGCTGGTGCACTAGTATGAGAGGTTCGGTCACTGGATCTGACTGCATCCTGATTTTGTCCCGATGCAGGACTGTCAAGCCCTCACATTTCAAAGGCAGCAATTGTTTTGAATGCCGACAATAAACTCTTGCTCTTGGACTCGCTCTGTGAGCCCCACAGGGTTTTAAATTTTCTTTTTTCAGTTTTTTGGGTTTCGATCTTTGTAAAGCCAGCACTGCACAAAGCAGAAGCGTGAGAGTGAATTCCCCCAATTAAGGCTCAGCGCATGGCCAACAACGAGCCATAGAGGGGCTGATTTGACAGTATCTGGGCGGAACCCAGCAGCACACGGTCAAGTACAGAGTGTGGCCACCCGGGCTCTGTGTTTCTATCCGGAGCACACTGGGAGGCAGAGCACAGCTGGAAAGGCAGGTGCTTGACCACGTGAGCTCTTCTCCCTGCCCTAGGATAGCCCCTGGGCATCTCGGCCCTGGGTGCTGCCACAAGCTTCCCCACCTCGACGCTGCAGTCAGCAGCCTCTTCCCCAAAAGGGGACTGACCCCTTCACTGGATCTCTAATCTCCCCGGCAGGAATTTAACCTGCGTCCAGGCACCTGTGCAGGTGCTCAGTGTTCTCTAGCCAGAGGCCAGCAAACACTTTGCGGGATCATCTCGCAGTCTCTGTCATAGCTACCCGACTCTGCCCTGGGGCAAGAGAGCAGCCATAGGCGACATGCAAACTCATGGCCCTGGCTGTGTTCCAATAAAACTTTATTTATTTAAGAAACATGCCACTGGCCAGATTTGACGAACATGCTGCTCAAAACTCTCTAGATCAGGGGTCCTCAAACTTTTTAAACAGTCGGCCAGTTCACCATCCCTCAGACCGTTGGAGGGCCAGACTATAGTTTTTAAAAGGCTATGAACAAATTCCTATGGACGCTGCACTTATCTTATTTTGAAGTAAAAAAACAAACAAACAAACAAACAAAATGGGCAAAAACACCTGCATGTGGTCCTCGGGCCGTAGTTTGAGGACACCTGGTCTAGATCTACAGGCAAAATGATGTGCCATTATGCATTTCTAGGGGAGCAGGCTGGTAGCTTTCTGCAGATAGTCAAAGAGTGTGATGACCCCCAAGTGCTAATGGTCTGGGACGCGTCACCTAGCCTTGACCTTTCAGTGGCTGCACCTGGTACCTTTCGGTTTCGGTGCACAACCAGGCTGTGTTCTCCATCTCTGTCTCTGTACCTGTTCAGCCGGGACAGCCTCCTACTGTCCAGTGCTTCGTTCAATAAATACCTGAGTACCCATTAACCCACTGCTAGTCACTGGTGTAGCTTTTGCTCTCATGGAATTTACTGCCTAAAGGGATAAGAGAGATATAAGGCAACTGATGAGTTAAAGGAATAGCACATCTTATAACCGCAGTGCTGAATTGTTACAATTACGACATCGTGATACAATTGTGCTCAGCACAGGAGAAGAAAAAGAAAGATTGCTGTCAGCCAGGTGGCCAATCTTCTTAGGTGGGTTCCTAGGAAGTAGAACACTGAATGCTTAAACCAGGCAGTCCCGGTTAAACACACTGAGTGTATGGGGTGATCCTGTATGACTGTGCACCAGGGGACCCTAACAGCATGAGGCTCAAGGAAGGTTCTCGAAGCACATGGCATTCCACTTCACCATCATTTATATAATCCCACAATGCTCTCCTCTCACCATATTTTCCTGTATTAGTCAAGAGATCACATGCATATTGTGAATCTTGCTGCAATACATCATTTTATGTCTATAATTGTAGCAAGAAAGGTTTTGTTTTTTGTTTTTTTGAGAAGGAGTCTCACTCTGTTGCCCAGGCTACAGTGCCGTGCCATCAGCCTAGCTCACAGCAACCTCAAACTCCTGGGCTCAGAAAATCCTCCTGCCTCAGCCTCCTGAGTAGCTGGGACTATAAGCATGTGTCATCATGCCTGGCTAATTTTATATATATATATATATATATATATATATATTTTAGCTGGCCAATTAATTTCTATTTTTAGTAGAGATGGAGCCTTGCTCTTGCTCAGGCTGGTCTCTAACTCCTGAGCTCAAACGATCCACCCAACTTGGCCCCCCAGAGTGTTAGGATTACAGGCATGAGCCACCACACCTGGCCTGCTTTTGTTATTTTTTTTAATGCAAATGCATAAGCTACACAAAAGCTCCATCACCTAAGCAGCACTATTAATATTACTATCTCTGGTAAAACAGAAACAGCTCCTGGTAGAGTCCAAAGAGAAGATATAATAGATATTTAGCAAGGAGTCATGATAAACCTATCAGTAATGCCTATTCATTTTAGATGAGGACGGCATCCCCATTTGAGCTGGAATTAAATATTCTAGGATATTAGCACAGAGGAGTTCTGCAGTAACTGCATTTGCCTAGCCACAAATTAAATAAAATGAGCTGGCACGTTATTATTTTATCTACTGGGTTGAACCACATGGAATCAACATATTTCTGTGGCATAAATACAATCAAGCATTGGCCATTTCAACCTATGCATGCCCAGTGCTGCTCAGTTTTCAAACCTAATTCATCTTGGATATACCTGTAATGAACTCACTTTACGGGAAGAAGGTCCATGTATTGGTGTCATGTGTCTGGGTCCTGATCTGGGATCGGATCTCCTACTTATGAGATAGAGTGTGAGCCAACTATGCATCTCTCTCGGCCTCAGTTTCCTCACTAGTAAAACCACGTATAATGGCATCTATGGTATTGGGCTGCCCAGAGGATGGCAGAGAACTTACTGGCAAAGTACCTGTCCACCCGCAGTGTACATGGGAAGGTGTTTGATCAAAGGCATCTCACTTAATAGACTCCTAGTGAGAACCTCAGTCAAGGGAGCACACACTTGGGGTCATCGAGCACACCCCTTACTTCCCCCCCTACTCTGTCCAGGATCACGGTGAGCCCCAAATGCCCTATCCCAGCCTCCTTCTGTCCTTCAAGTGAGGAAGCTGAGACCCTCAGAGTTGAAATGACATCTTAGTTCATCCGGGCTGCTGTAACAAAATGCCTTAGACCGAGTGGCTTATCAACCACAGAAATCTATTTCTCACAATTCTGGAGGCTGAGAAGTCCAAGGTCAAGGTGCCAGCAACTTTGGCGTCTGATATGCACCTGCCACTTTGTTGTGTCTTCACATGGTGCAAAGGCTGAATAAACTCCCTTGAGCCTTTTTTATAAGAACATGAATCCCGTTCATGAGAGCTTTGCCCGTATGATCTAATCGCCTCCTCAAAAGCCCTACCTCCAAATACCATCACTTTGGGGGTTAGGATTCCAACATATGAATGGGGCAGGGGGACATTCAGAGCATAGCAAGTGGCTTCTCCAGTGTCACACTAATGAGCGCCTCTGCTTGAAGCCATGCTGTGCCTTTAGGTTGACATACAGTCACCATATAGCCCAGGCCACTGAAGCCAAGCCTAAGATTCGGATTTCTAGTCATGTGGTTAAGTCGATGTGAATTTACCAGTGGAAGGAGGAGGACGGCTCCTATCGAGTGAGAAAAGTTACCACCATCGGACCTAGCAAAGCCAACGAAACCGCTCTGAGGTCCAGACACTCAGTGTTCATCTTCAAAATGAAGCTTTGGCTGACAGCACAAAAGTCATTAAAAGACCCTCTCCGAGAATATAAGGGCACGTGTGAAGACGTTCCACTGAGTCGTATTAAAAATGGATATTGAAAGTTAAAATGCCTTTTTTCCCCCAGCATCACCAGTTACTTCTAAATGGGTAAATTCTTCTTCCCTGTCATAGTAGAGGGGTTTCTGCAGCCTCAGCCTTTTGGGAAGATAAGCACCCCCGGAAGCCCCCGTACAGATTTTATTGTGAATCAGGTGTGTAAAAATCAGATGGCGCTCTCCTTACCGCCTCCTGAAAACCTGCTGATTTATGGAAGCTGGGAGAGATTGCATTGCAAGGTTGAAATCGGTGGCACGAAACTCCCTCGCCCTTTCTTCTGCTCCCCATAACACTTCGCAGAACTCAGGAAACAGCCCCAGCACTACAAATGGGAAAATAAATAGCTCTGAGAGGGTGTGTGAGAAAATCTAGCCATTTTCCTCAACTGTGAAGATAATGGAAGAGCTGAGAATAGGAAAGAAAGAATAAATAATAATAAAAGTTAAGTCTCAGCCTCACCTTTCTTTTTGAAGTAATATGGTCTTAGATAAGAAGTCATACTAGGACTGGGGCAAGGCTGCCAGAAGCTTGCTAATAATACTTGTCATCTATTTCTTTCTTAGCAAATGTCACTACTCTGCTAACAAACCATTTTCCCAGCCATCTTTGAAGCTAGGAGTAGCCATGTGACAATGAGCTGTAAGCAAAAGTATGATAGCAGACTTCCAAAAATGACCTCTAAGAAGAAGTGGTATGCCCTTTCACTTCTGTTTTCTTGTGACCTGGAATGGGTACATAATGGCTGCAGCTTGAGCAGCTATATTGGACCACAGGGCAACATGCTGAAAATAGCAGAGCATGAAGCTAGAGCCTATAGCCCTAAGAATTTCGGGAAGCTGCTAAATCAGCCTTAGATTGTCTACCTCTGATTATATTTTGTGTGTATGAGAATAAGACTGTACGTGCTTAAACCACTGTAGGAGAGTTTTTAATCACATGAAGCCAAACAATAGTAATGATACAAGCACTGAATTCATAGGTTTGCTGTGGGCTTTACAAAGCTAATGTGAGTGTAAAGGGCCTGGAAGGAATACAGGAATGTAAGATTCTCCCTCTCTTGCACTTACTTTCTTACATGCGCGCACGCACACACACACACACACACACACACACACACACACACACGCATGGTATTTCAAGGTGAAAGCCTTCATCAAAAATTCACTGTATATAAGAGAAAAATATGGAATTTTTTCTTACTTTGGATGAAGACTCAAAGAACAAACATTCTTATTACACAGGGGAAGGTTTTGGACTTCGTCATGCTATAGAGTCATTTCAACTAGTATGAGTTTTAAATCTTGACTTTTGAAATCCTAGGATACAATAGCTAGTAGTCTAGAATGACATACAGAACTCCACCCCACACACACACCCCATGGCTTTTCCAATTGTATTTCTAAAACCCAAGGCCAAAACAAAACTCTTGACTTATTTTGTTTTTAATATTTTCTTCTCCCTCAATGGTTCTCATCCCTGGAAATGGCATCACCATCCGCACTGTCATTCTGGCCCATGTCCCAGAGCCATCCTTGCTCCCACTCTTTCCCTCCTGCCGTCTGCTTCATCAGCAAGTCCTGGTGACATTCTCTCCAAAGCCTCACGCGAATCCACCCACCGCTCCCCCTCCATAACCCCCACCGCCTGACACCAGCCCCAAGAGCTTCTCCCCTTGACAGCTGCCATGGCTTCTTGGGCTGGGGCACCTGGTGTTGGTCTTGCCTCCCAACAAAAAGATTCAGAATTTTTTTTTTTTTTCCAAAAATGAATATCGGATCATGTAACGCACAGATGAAAGCTGCCAATGGCTTCCCAACACCACTCAGGATAAGATCCTCCCCGTCTCTAACTCACTTGCATCTCCCTCTGCCTCTCCCCACCCTCCTTGGTTCCTTGGCTCCCATCATGCGGCTTTATTTCTGCTCTTTAAAAAACACTAAGTTCATTCCCGCCTTGGGACATTGGCATCTGCTCTTCTCCTTTCCTGAAAAGTCCTTCTCCCACATTGTCACATGGTGTCATCCTCAACACTGAGATTTGGGCCGTCACCCCCCCCAAGACCCCCTCCTCCAACATCTGCCCCAGTCCCTATCACTCCCCATGTTTTAGCGTCATCATAACATATGCGGGTGCCTCACGTCTGGGGATGTGTTTATTTGTTTGAAACTCTCGCTGGACTGAAGCACCCTCTATGGTAGAGACCTTCTACAACGTGTTCCCAGCTCCACCCTCTGTGCTTGGCACATATCGGGTGCCCAATAATTATTTTTAAATGGGTGAGTTAATTGGCCACAGCAATCAAAAAATTAAAATCATCTGAGTTGATTCGACTCTGCTACTGAATATTATTAATATTAAATTCAAAGTGAATCCAAACAGAATCACTAATATCAATCCACCCACTGATCATCCCAGATTTTAATGGACCTCACCACCACCACCACCACCACCACCCCTGCTACTTCACACTGTACCCCAGGCACCCCAGCAAAAGGCTTTTCATGGGACCGCACAGCCATTTCTTTAGCTAAACAAGCTAAGAATGGGGCTAAGTTGCTCATCAATAGTAAGTGGGAGGTTGAGAGAGCAATAAAAATATTCCTCTGTTTGCATTCACACTTTTTCCCCCTCTCTCTATCGGCAAATGATAAGAGTTGTTAAGAGATTATTGAACCACTCTAAACATCTGCAATTGATGGGCAAAGCTTTTTTTTTTAATTAAGCAAATCCTAGATTTACAAGTCAGCTAAGGGAAGACTGTTGTTGATAATGGCCGGCAGCCATAACCGAGATAAGCGTTTCTCCAGCTTTTTTGGTCTTTGCCTAGGAACATGCAAGTGCAGTCGATCATCCCATCTGCAGGATACACACCCAATTGCTCACGCATCCCCCAGGTATTGAGCCTTTTAAGTGTAGCAAGTAGAAACAGAGAAAAAGCTTGACTCCAAGCTTGACAAGACAGAATAATCAAAACGCGTTAATATCTTTATTGAACAGGAAAACTGTAAGTTAAATAGCAATTAAGTTAGTAACTTGATTCTGATTGTCTTGACTGAATCATGATCTCAGGTGAATTTTCTCATTGGTAACTGTTTATTGTGTGTGCGCTTTTGGACAGTGTTTTGAACAAAGCAAAACTGGCCATGCAGTTTAATCACTGCAAGATCACTTTTTCAGAGGCCAGATAGAACTGGGTTTAAATCTCAACTTCACCTCCTGCAACCCACTTAGTTTTAGGTAAGTGCCACAGTTTGGGTGTTTGTCTCCACCAAATCTCATGTTGATATTTGAGATTGTTGATTGTTAGAAAAGAGCGTGCCTCCACCCCACGCCTCCCGCTTTCTCTCTCACAGTGTGATCTCTGCACTCGCTGGCTCCCTAAGCCTTCTGCCGTGAGTGGAAGCAGCTTAGGGCACTCACCAGATGAAGCTGCCCAGGTTTGAACTTCTCTGGGCATCAGAATTTTGAGCCAAATTTTAAGCCTTTCCCCTTAAAAATGACCCAGCCTCAGGTATTCCTTTATAGCAACACCAACAGACTAAGACAGTAAGTTGCCCAAACTTGATCTTCCATTTTCTGATCCCATAAAGCAGGGATGAGACATTATCCTGGCTTCACGGGTTCCTGAAAAGGATTAAAGTGAGATGTTGCTAGGCATAGAGCATTTTTCCATACAGGATGCCTTAAGAAAGTTCACAATAAATATCACTCTTCCTTTCCTTTTATACCCATCTTTATTATTAGCCTTTGTCAGCAATGACAATTATTTGGTCTAACAGCTGTAGATACAACTGTGCTATAATAATTTCAGATGGTTACAATCACTTGCGTAGAGTTTGCTTTCTCCATATGGGTTTTGACTTGAGCTGTTGCTCCCTTCTGAAATAAAAGATAAGGTCCAAATGCCCATCATCCTCTTGTGCTTAATATTTCAAACTCAACATCCTTCTATGTATTTCTTCAACATTTCAACGTTCCCCTGGACTTTGCATGTCTGGCTCCTTCTCTTTCTCCAGCTCCTTCTCTTTCTCCAACTCAAAGGTCATCAGCTCGCAGTGAGACAGTCCAGGATGGCTCCATGTAAATATCCTCCCACCAGTCTTGCCCATCACCCTGTTTATTCCCAGCAGGGCACACAGGTACCGTCCAAAGCTGTCCTTCTCAGATCCGTTTGCTGGTTTAGCATCTGTCTTCCCACCAAGGTGTGTCCTCCCTCAGGCAGAGACTTTACCTGGTTCTCTGCCACCCACTCTAGACAGGCTCCCAGCAAGTATTTAATGAATTTTAAGCAAGCAAGCGAACCCATTGGCACAGTGATTGTTTTGATTTGGTTTCCCCCAAAAGGATTTGGGTCCAAGTGATTTTGCTCAGGAGGTGGTTTTAGGAAGAACCAGCAAGAAGTGAAAGAATGAGAGGGGGACGAGAAGGAAACTGGGAAAAGATGGATTTTCAAGCTAACAACCAACATGAGCAACTCAGGGTCTCGCTAGGGAGTGCTAGGAGTAGAGAAGAAAATTCATGTGGTTGTGTATATTCTCTACTCCCACTCGGGAGAGATACATCTGTACCCATCCACCAATTCACAAGAGTTGTTGATTGAGAGCTAGTAAGTCCTAAACATTTCTAGCTTGTTCCAAAATGCAGGGGGAGTGGACTCCAGTGGCCAGAGGAAGCACCCCCAAAATGACAATGACTGGTAGCTGGAAACCAGGCAGGGTGCACACCAAAGTACTCAGTTCCAAGGGTATAGGACACAAGGATCTTAACTGTTGACACAAAACTCAGAGCACACAGTCCACCATTAAACATGACAGCCATTCCCCCAAGTCCATGAATTATGCTGCAAACATACATATAGGGTACACAGAGCAGGTACATACATGACACACACACAACACCTAACTTTTCTCCTCTCTTCTCAAATGGTATCTTGAACAGAGAACAACCCAAGAAAATAAAACCATTCTGATCTTATTAACTATTAAAAAACAAGTGTCATAGCACCGTATGGTTAAATACTACCCCTCAGATACCCGTTCAAAGACACTGGGAGCCCCCGACAGTGGTTTGGAGAATGGCTCTTGCTTGGAACTTGACACGATTTTGAAATCGCCCATCTCACGCAAACGAGGTTGATGCTGCAAATTCTCTACACAGCCCTATTAAAAGTCAGGGATGAGTGAAAATAGTCTTCGAAATTTCACGGCCACGTTCAAACCCTAGATTGAATTTCTCCTTTCCAGTTCCATGCGAATAATTACGTTCCCTAGATGAAAGGATACTTTGTAAATTTGATTGCATCCTGTAGCCATATGTTTATTTTATTTGGACGAGGGAGAGAGGTATCTTAATTTCCCATAATAAGAGCTTTCTTGAAAGCTGGCACTTCAGTGGCGTGGCAGTAATCAAAACTGAATTCTATACAAGAGGTAAATTATATTGCCTTCCGAATTAATTTGCAAATGGTCACAATACTAATAAAATGCAGGCAAGGCTGTGATTTCCCTTTTGCCAAAGTCCAGCTCTCCTCAATAAGTAGAAGCAAACTCGCCAAGGAGCGTGGTTTCGGCCACGTGTGACGTGCCGAGAAGTCCAAGTCTAGCTGGAGACGGGCAGGACAGATTCTGGAAGCTGGAGCATGACATACCTGGAGGAAATTTGTCTCCGATTCTTGTCTTCAATTTTCTTATGCTCTGTGGCTGATCCTGGAAGATGCCAGCATCTACCTCCTAACACTGGAACGAAGGAGAGACTTCACGAAGGACATGGTTCTGCACTATTGTGAACCCCAGCCCTCTTCTTAGCAAGGGTGTTGGGGGCTTACCCTGTTCCCAATATGTGGCTTAACTTTATTTACAACAGCCACAGCACAGATGTTCCCTTGAAATTCTACTTCTGCTGATCGATGGGTCTCCCCCTAGACAATGAGCAGTTTGAAGGCAAGGACTGGTGAGCGCGTATGAGTTTCCCATTGCTGCTGTAACATATTGCCATTGGTCATTCCTGGAGCCCACCCAAATAATTCAGAATCATCTTGCCATCTCTAGATCCTTAGTCATATCCTCGAAGTCCCTTTTGCCATGTGAGGCAGCATATCCACACGTTTTAGGGAACAGGACATAGACATATCTGGGGGTATTATTCTTCCCACCACAATGGTGATCACCACTGTGCCCCTAGCACAGACAAGACATATCCCGGTAACCTGATGTCATAGTAAAATGACAATACAGTGAGTCCATTTGGAGCATGTGATTTGATTGTGAAATTGGGCAGGTATGGCCATGGATCCTCGTTCTGCAGTTTGCCAACCGGCTTCCTGAACCTCTCTGAACCTCAGTTTCCTCACATGTATAAAGTAAATAGTACCCACTTTGAGTAGCTGATAGGATAAATTAGATAATGTCTATTGAGAATGGTGCCCAGTACTTATTATACTCCAAGCTTGCTAAGCTCTCACTGAACCCCAGAACTAAACCAGGAGTCAGCAAATGTTTTCTGTAAAGGGCCAGACAGTAAATATTTTCAGCTGGGAAGTCCATACGGTCTGTCACAGCCACACAACTCCACCAAGAGTAGCACAGAAGTAGCCCTAGACGATGCACAAATGAATGCACAAAGCTGTGTTCCAATAAAACTTTATTTATAAACGTTCAAATCTGAATTCACATGTCATTGTCACATGACATGAAAATTCTTTTTCTTTTGATTTTTTTCCCCCAGACATTTAAAACTGTAAAAACTGTCTTAGTGCATAGGCCACTCCAAAACAGGAAGCGGGCTGGATTTGACTTGTGGATCATGAGTTGCTAAACCCAGGACTAGATGATTTCCAAACTCCCTTCTATTTAAGAGTCTATGACCCTATTAAGAATCTCATGTTGGGGGAAGAGGGTAAGGGGGGAGGCAGCCAAACCTAAGTCCAGATCCAAATTCCACTTCTTTAATAGCTGGGCTAGCTTCACTAGCTGATTTAACCTTTCTAAGTATCTGTTTTCTTGTTGGCCAAAGACATCCCCTCAAATGAACATCATGGAGACTAATATCAGCAAATCACACGACAGAGTGGCTAAGCTTGGCGTCTGTCACATAGTAGGTGCTCTGTCAACATTGGTTCTCACCCACTGTCATCTCCCCTGGAGGAAAGATGCTTCCTCACTGGGAAGTTTGGCTCTAAACCTGATTTCCTTTCAAAGGGGCAATTCCCAGTAACAAGATAGAAATGCCAGAGAAGGCTTTCTCCTCTCTTAGCGGTGTTGTCAGACCCAGTGCTTTCCCCAAAGTGACGATGACTCAGGACCAGCAGTGACCCCATATGATCTGCACCCTGCACTCGCCTTACCAAAACCAGGCTTGGCAGAGGGAAGGGGACTTCTGTGCCATGGAGTTCCTCAGAGGGCTTTCTTCTCTGATAGAGGCTGAGACTGGTAGGGGAGAGTCCTGGGGTGGAATCCAAAATTAATTGCTGTTAAATTGGGGGTTAGGAGTCTCTCAAACTCACTAAAAGTGAAAGAAGCAAGCAAGCAAGTGTACTGCACCTTGCACATCTAATTCACTCTCCCCCCCGAGCCCCACGGCCCCCGGCCCCCATGACAAAACCCTTCTCCCCTGCGACATCCGCGGCAGCTCACAGAGGCACGCGATGATAAAACACCAGCTAAGCGCTTACATCATTTTACAATCAAGCGTCTCCAAATCTGTTTATCTGATCAGCCCCAAATTCTGTCAGAGCGTTGACATGTGCATTTCTAAATTATTTCAGGATGTCAACCTGAATAGACCCGCAGAATCGGAAAGTTAATTATCTTTGACAACTTTGCCAGCTAATTTCCTATTTATATGTACCAAACCGGGGGCCTCTCTCATCCCCTCTTGTCACAAAGGATTTATCAATCAGATCAAGGCCTAAAATTGTCTGCCAAGGCATTCCAGCTTCCCAAAGGGGCGTTTATCTGTTTGAAATCTTACCAGCTAGCCAATGACAGAAAAGTGGACGTGGAACAGAGGAGGGGTTGCTTCCTTTCTGCATGAGGCCCTGGCAGCCGGGGACCCCACTGGCCATCTACACCCCACCCTCACTCCACACCCCTGGCCCAGCACCCCCACCACACCCTGTCCCTTCTTCCTGGTCTTTATCTAGCAGCGCTTGAATATTCCCATTTCCAAAGTGACAACAGCTTCCCCTCTGCAGCCCCCACGGAACACCAGAGCCCTGCCTGTCCAAGCCAATCCGCTGACCCTCACTCGGGAAGGGAAACCCAACAGGCCGGCGTTGACAGCTGGTGTGATGGTGGCAGTTGGAGTTCCCGTTGTCGCTGCTTCCCTCTGACAGTCAGTCGTGTTTAACTTTAATGGCCTTTTCCGCTGCCGACTTCCCTACAAAGGAGTCCCTTGCAAGATCATGGCAGGCAATGGCTGAGCAAATCACAGGCAGGTGAGAGTTGGGGCAGGGCTGCCTGCAACTGCGTTATTGGTCCCTCGCGTCAAACTCCCTGCTGCGGAGAAGGCAGCCGCAGTAGAGACTGGTCGCTAAGCCTGGCCTGGACCCGCCCAGCTCCTGCCCGCCCACCTGAGGCACTGACTAAGCCAAAGTCCAGGGGGACAGGCAGATTTTTCCAATCATTCATTTATCTATTCAACATTTATTTGCCCAACATGTTCTCTGAGCTGGTCGCCATATACCTAGGCCCCTGCATTGTAAAACTCCCTATTTAATGGACAATACCCGTTCACTGTTCTTGTTTAACAAATCTATTAATATATCAAAGTGCCTTCCGCACGCAAGGACCTGTTCTAAGCACTAAAGATATAGCAGTGAAGAAAAAAATGCAGAAAAAAATTTTAAAAAGACCTGTCCTCATGGAGCTTATATTCTATTGCAAGGGCCAACAAACTAGGGCTAGTAGGCAAAATGCAGCCCACTGTCTGCTTTTTTAAATAAAGTTTTATTGGAACACAGTTGTGTTCATTTGTTTGCATACAGTCCATAGTTGCTTTTGTGCTACAAGAGCATAGCTAAGTAGTTGCAACAGAGACCGTATGTCCCATGAAGTCTGCAATATTTATTATCTGGCCCTTTATGGAAGTTTGCTGACAAGTAGAGATCCATTCAGCACAAGGAGGTAAGTGGAAGTAGAATTGTGTGTTTTCCAGAGGGAGACTAAACGGTGGTGGACTCGGTAAGGTCTGTTTTGTTCACTGTCATTGCCCCAATGCGTGGAACAGCGTTTGGCACAGAGTAAGTGCTCACTGAAAAGTTATCACTGGCTGGATAAGTGAAGGAATGGATGCTCTGATGGGGAGGGGAATGGGCAGATAGGAGGATTCCAGAAGGTTTGGTGAAGGACATGATACATACACTGGATAATGAAGGATGAAAAGCGTTCACCGGAAGAGGTTTTCTGGGATAAGATAATTCACTTGTAATATTCACAAGGCAGAGGCACGAGACAGGATGGCACACTGGGGGAAGAGAGAGATGGTGGAACACCTGTCCTTGGCCAGGACAAAGGGAAGAGGATCCGGAGATTAGGGAAAAGAGTTGTTATATAAAGACAAGCAGTAGACCTCAGGCCAAAGTCAGTGGACCCCTTGTCCAAGACCCCATACTTTGGCGCATCACATGCTAGGAGCACAGGGATTATGGCCTCAAGAGTTCAAATAGACATAGAGGATATGTCCTCCTGTGTTCTATATGGACAGGACACAATTCCACATGGCAGATTTAACATGACCAGAAAATGAACCATCATTCCCATTTTCCTGCACACTCCTGAAAAGACTGCATTTGTGGTCATCAGGGAAGCCCAACCCTTGGCAATCACTGGAAGCCAGTATTCAAAAGGTGGTGGGAAGAATGATACAGCGTCATAAATCACGATGGACCCAGCATTACAGAAATGGCACTGGCATCTTCAGCGGCAAGAATATCTGTGTTGTTCTAATATAAGTAGGTTACGAAAGCCATAGCATCGTGAGTAAAAACAGTGTTGCTACCTATTGTTCACAGTGGAAGATATGAAATTAGACGGAGATGGCATATTGGATAATAAAATAAACATAACAGGTGGTTTCAGAATGAATGATGCCTGCATTCTTCAAATGCATGCATCCATCAGACACTAAGCAAATTTATGTTTTCAGCCCATTGTTCCATAATTTTAATCAGTAAGTTCCTATATCTTATATAGACCCATACATTTTATAATATACTTTATAATCAAATTGTTTTTATAGAAATGGTCCCCATATGAAAAATTTCTCAAGGTCTCACATACACTCAAGGGGTCCTAAAGGCATAATATTTTTAGTCTCAGAGAAGAATCCTTTTTCTTTAAAAAATAAAATAAAATAAAAAGCTAACAAAGAGCCAATGCCCTGGCCGGGCGCGGTGGCTCAAGCCTGTAATCCTAGCTCTCTGGGAGGCCGAGGTGGGCGGATCGTTTGAGCTCAGGAGTTCAAGACCAGCCTGAGCAAGAGCGAGACCCCATCTCTACTATAAATAGAAAGAAATTAATTGGCCAACTAAAATATATACAGAAAAAATTAGCCGGGCATGGTGGCACATGCCTGTAGTCCCAGCTACTTGGGAGGCTGAGGCAGCAGGATTGCTTGAGCCCAGGAGTTTGAGGTTGCTGTGAGCTAGGCTGATGCCACGGCACTCACTCTAGCCTGGGCAATAAAGTGAGACTCTGTCTCAAAAAAAAAAAAAAAAAAAAAAAAAAAAGAGCCAATGCCCTAAAGGAATGCTAATCTTCACTCATTCATTGCCTCATTCCTGCCAGGCCAGGAACTTTTCTTGATCTTCTCTCTCATTACCCGATTGTCCATCTCTCAAATCTAGAAATGGTCCCAGAAGAGACAAAATATCACTCTGCTTCTAACAACAGCTTCCTCTTTGATAGATTTTTGGGGAGGGGTGCCTGCAAACACTCTCAGACCACTAACATCATATTTATCATCTCATGTTCACCAGACTAACTTGCTATATAGGTTATCAGGTATGAAATGTCCAACTACCTTAAGTACTGAGTTTGACAGTTGGTATCTCTGACATTTCACTTTGACACTTCTTATTTTTATTGTGAAAGTACATCCTCAGTCTTTCAAATGCACATCTTGGTTTGTGATTCTCTTTCCAACTTATTTTTTTACAACAATTTTTGTGAAACCCTAGATAAGTCAAAAATTCATGTTATTTTCAAATGTGAGTCCCATCGTGGAACCAATACAGTATAGACAACTCAAAATATCAATGAGGTGTTTGGGAAGGATGCAGCCAATGGACACGTAGTATGTCAATGGTTTGAGAAGTTCTGTTCTGGTGATTTTCATCTTGAAAAGGAGCCATGTGGGTGACCTGAGACCAAGGTGGATAATGATGAGCTGAAACCCATAGTGGAAGCAAATCCGCCTCCACCTACACATGAATTAGCAGCAAGGTTTGATGTTACTATTCGAAAAACATTGGGCCAAACCAGCAAGGAAAAGAAGCTGGAAAGATAGGTACTACATGAATTAAATGAACGTCAGAAGAGACATTGTCTCAAAGTTTGCCTTTCTTTGCTGTCATGACACAGAGGCAAACCATTTCTACACTGTCTTGTTACATGTGATGAAAAAATGGATTCTTTTTGACAATCACAAGCATTCAGCACAACAGTTGGATAAAGATGAAGTGCTCAAACACAGTCCAAAACAGAATATTCATCCAAAAAAGCTAATGGTGTCTGTCTGGTGGTCCAATGCTGGTATTATCCACTACAGCTTCATGAAAATCGGTCAATCGATTATAGCAGATGTGTATTGCAACTAGATGAAATTATGAGGGTGCTTGTGATTAAGCAGCTGAGATTGGTCAACAGAGACAGGCCAATCCTCTTACAACACTCAACTACATGTTGCACAAACAATGCTGCTTAAACTACAGAGGCTGGTCTTGGAAACTCTCTGTCATCCACCGTATTCAGTTGACCTTGCACCAACTGACCATCACTTCTTCCAAGTTTTGGACCACTTCTGGCAAGGAAAAATATTTAATTCTGAACAAGCTGTGGAAACCACCTTCTACAATTTCATCACCACTCACTCTCCAAGCTTCTTCACTGCTGCCATAAACAAGCTACTGTTAAGATGGCAAAACTGTGTTGATAATTTAGATACATACTTTGATTAATGGTACTGCTTCTTGTTTGAGAGACAATAAACTACCCTTTTGGTCCATAATAGGACATTTCATATTTAATGATCTAATAGATTTCTCCCAAAAGTCAGAGAGGTGAAAGGAGAATGAAAACATAGACCACCTTGCTGGCCAGAACACTACTTTCCAATTGAAATAAGGATTTAAGTAGCTGGATACAAATGATACAAGAAGCTGCGCCAAAGAAATCTTGAAATTATATAATAGGTTTTGTCTCCACTATTAAAGCAGAAGTTGTATCTGTCAGAAATGATGACACAAGACTCAGGGGGCATCCATTATGAAATTTGTTATCAACTTCATCTTGATCCTTCAGTACCTGGGTTTCTGCATATAAAAATATATGGAATATGGGTAAAAACTCATCACAAAAGTTGTCAAATAGTGTATATAGTAAGGCAAACAAAATCATTCAGATACCCACTCTCTGAAGTCAATGTCACCTGAACTCCTTAACAGTGGAGATGGGTAATGAGGGATGTGTTTATATAAATCCTGGGCAGTAGGTACAAGTATTCAGAAAATAAGGACATGAGATTTTTTTGTGTTTATATGTTTTCTAAAGCATAATTGACTTTATTTTTTAGAGCAGTTTTGTGTTTATAGAAGAATTGAGCAGAAAGTGCAGTGAGCTCCCATATACTTCCTCTCCTCCTCTACCCCTAAACTGCCCCTCCCCCGTTATTAACACCTTGCAACAGTGTGTTACATTTGTTCCAATTGATGAATCAATATTGACACATTATTACTCACTCAAGTCCACAGTTTACATTAGGGCTCACTCTTTGTATTGTATAGTTTTATGGGTTGTGAGTTGTTTTGTTCTTAGGTTACTTTTTCTTCCCCCCTACATTTTCAGCACCTAAGGACTCTTTAAAATTTTCTTTAGTGTACTAAAGCAACCACGTTTATAAACAACAGACCCCTGTTCCAATTACCCAAGGATGTATAATTGTAAATGAACACTTCTGATCAATCTGTTTATACACACATTCCGAAGCACTTACTCTATATAGGGTGCTGAGTTTGTAACAGTGAAAAACAAACAGTCCTTTTCCTCATAAAACTTAAAGTTTAACAAAAAAAGATGAATATTGAGTAAATCATGACTCTGGCAGGGCACTCAAAGTGAGCAGGTGACACTACTGGCGTCCTAGCCTTTGCTGCAGCAGAGAACTCGGTGTTCTGGTTCACGTTGGGGCCATCTCTAGAGTCAGCTCATGATCTCCCCAGGGCTTTGTCTAACCTGGAAGCTAGCTTAGGTCCCTGCCTCTGGTTTCCCGGGTCACCAGGAGGCCCCACGTCTGCCCTGTCTGTGGGGCTCAGGCCTGGGGCTCCCGGAGCGTGTCCCTGGCACCTCCCTCTCTCTGCGGGAGGGGAGAATTAGCTGGCTCACTGCACTGAAACCCTTTGTCTGGCAATGCTGAGCTGGCCAGTTCGTGCCTGGATGTATTTCAATCACGAATTTCCTGAGCTGCAAGGACTGGCCGAAGGGACGGGGGACACCCTGAGCCTGTTTGCCTTGTGCACTGGCTTCCTAGGGCTGCCATAACAAAGCACCACAAACCAGGTGGCTTAAAACAGCCGAAATCTCTTCTCTCACAGTCTAGAAGTCCAAAGTCAAGGTACCAGGAAGGCCATGCTCCCTCTAAGGACATAAGAAAAGAATCTGCTCCCAGTGTCTTTCCCAGCTCCTGACAGTTGCTGGCAATTCCGCCAGTCTCTGCCTGTACATCTGTCTGTCTCTGTCCGCATGTCCCTTTTCTTATAAGGACACCAGTCATTGGATGAGGGCCCACCCTACTCCCACATGTCCCCATTTTAACTTCGTTGCACCTACAATGACCCTATTTCCAAATAAGGCCACACCTATAGATACTAGAAGTTAGGACTTTAACATAGCTTTTGGAGGTGGACACAACTTACCCACAACACCTTGAATTCCCAAGGTTGGTCCCCAACCGGATTCCTCCAGCACGAAATTAAGTGGAAGCAAAACTGAAGCCAGGAGAAGAAACAGACCTCATCTCCTGACCCTTTGGCTACCTTCATGTGTTCATTGAGTGATGACAAGGACTAAGAGCTCAGGCAGTGCCAAAGACCAACTGTGTAGATAATTTGAAAAAGGAAAAAGCAGAAAGCGTGGCTATTCCAGGGAACTAAAAATTCCCAGTGCTGCAATTTCCCACAGCCCTGGAGAAGATCACATTTTTATCCCAACTGAGACCCGGAAGTCAGAGGGTGCCTCCTGCCCTCAAAAATGGAATTAAACATGACCCATCGTCTGTTAATTGCAAAATGCGTTTGCCACGTGTCTGCGGTGCCTACACTGTTCTCGGCGTTGCAGATACAGGGGTGGGGGAGAAAGACAAGCTTCCCCACGGCGCCCATGTTCTAGCAAAAGGAGGCCAGAAAGCAACCGGCAAATGAGCGGAGGGCAGTGGGGTGAGCGGGAGGGAGTCGGTAGCGAAGGCAGGGAGGGTTCTCTTGGAAAGATGTGTCACCCTGCATGGGAATGGCTGAGAATGATCACAGGAGCAGGCCAAGCGTGGGAACTTTCCCCAGCGTGTTGGTTGTGTGTTTACTGGGGGCTCAGAGAGTGGACGACTTATACACAGCCAGCTGCAGAGAGAAATGGTTGGCGAGAAGAGATAAAATGACTAGAGAGGGTGTTACAGATGGCTGGAGTCTCTGGGGGCAGGGGGATGTCTGCTGTTGAGGAAGACAGGAGGTGGAGGATTCTAGGACAGGTGTGTCCTTGGTGGGGGGTGGGGAGGAAGAGCACACACCTGCAGCCCTCCCCGACCTTCCTCTCTCCCAGTCTCCACACTCACTCCAGGACCAAGTGCATGGTGCTCCAGCTGGGCACAGGGCACGATCTGGGGAGTCAGCAAGTCCTCCAGTTGCCACGAGATGGAGACAAAAATGGGACTTGAGGCTGAGGTAGAAGACGGAGATAGGGCCAGCCAGGTGGATGTTAGATGCTCATGGCTTCCCAGGAGCTAATGAAACACAGAGCTCCTTGCCATGCCCTGGTTTTCTTTCGGGAGTGCTGGGTTTCACATCTCGGCTCCAGCACCTCCGAGATCCACACCCTGGGCATGTCCCTTAACCTCTCCAGGCTTCACTGTCCTCG